>JAMKQA010004903.1:0-31912 GCA_024699735.1 Posidonia australis | reverse complement strand
GGATGGAGATGTCCGTATGGTTATTAGGGCTTATTCCGGGGTTCCTCCGGTCCATATAATCCACTTTCATAGTTCTTTATGGATTTATGGTCTGTACTCTGTATGCACGTGTTGGAAACATAAGATCTCTGTCCTTTTTAAGGTCATAAGATAATGATTTTGTAATTAGCGAAAAAAAATTGCAGAGTAAGGTATGTTACTTTGATGTGGTTCATTTCCATTAGACATTCAAAAAGAAACAATCTTTTTATAAATTGTGGAGTACGGCAATAATGACAGAAAATAAAATACATATATGAATCTTGTGTAGCTCATGTACAAGTAGGAAAGAACAAAGAATTTAGCCATCTTTTGGTTATATTCATATGGAAGCATTGTACAGACTAATCCTCTCGATCATAATGACATGTGAGATTCTAGTGTAAAATCTGAACTGTAAAGATTGAAGGCACTTTTCTCAACTTGTCCATATGAATCTTGTGTGGCTCATATACAAGTAAGAAAGAACAAAGAATGTAGTCATCTTTTGGTTATATTCATATGGAAGCATTGTACAGGTTAATCTTCTTGATCATAATGACATATGAGATTCTAATGTAAAATCAGAGACAACCTGGAGCTTGGATATATACCCATCCATGTTGCCAAAAGGAGTGAAATCAAGACTTTCATGGACTAACAGTCCAAGTGAAAAAAGAGGTTGCCAAACCACTATCCTTGACAGAAAACAGTATGGCACCAATGTACCACAGAGCCTCTCACCAGCTTTTCACACCCAAGGGTAGAACTCCCTTCTTCCCACTTTTCCAGCATCATAATTCATAAGACACAGCACAAATATTATAATAAAAAGACACATAGTGCAGGACAGATCATTGCAGACACATAGTGCAGGACAGTTCATTTCTTCAGTGTAATATTTCTATTTGATGGGTTTAGCATTGCTTGTCCAGAAATCAGATTCCACAGAAGTTGTCAAGAGTTAGCTTCTTACAGAGATTTAAAAGCCAACTAAACAGAAAAATTGATAAAATACTGTATGACAAAAGTTGGAGGTGTTGGTTGTTTCTGGCTTTTGAAATTGGCAGATGACTAGAATAACCTCAATTCAAAGTTAACAAACGTTCAACACCTACTTACATATGTCCTAATTGTCAACTCATTCATCTAGTTTGCCTGTACAACATTCTTGTCTCTGTTTGGGAACTAATGATAAGAATTATTATGTGGATGAAAAGTAAAAAAGAAAACTTCTGCATTTATGTACCACTTTTGGTATAATTTTTCTTTAAAAAAGAGAGAGAGAAATATGTAGTATGTCTCCACTTCAAAATCATAGGGTAAGAAACATGATGGTATTTTCATAATTCACATGAAATCCTTTTCTAACAAGGAGCGATAAAAAATCAACACAGTTAACGTGTCCCCACTGAATTATCAAAAATCATGTTGTTGTGCTTTGTGAGTTTTCCAAAAGATCCACATTTCTCCATTGGCAATAGACCACAAAAACATATAGACCTAAACACCCATTATCCATTTACTAAAATCAAAAGATGGAGTACCAATGTGAGAAGAAAATAATACATAATAACTAATAAATTGATCATACCAATGTGGTTTTAATGCCAATTGTACAGATAATTTGAATAGTCAAATATCATATGTAAGTTCCAAACATTTAAATAGACCATCATTTTTAAAATAAAAGTAGCAAATTACAAGTAGAATTGTTAGTGGTGTTAATATCTCTAAAATGCAGACAAGTAGTCTACATCAAACTCCAAATCAACTCAAACTTTTTATAAATTCAACCTATCAAACTCCCTTGTGATCTAACTTTCCCTGCTCTCTCCATCAAGAAGACCAACAAAAAGATTTTTTGTAGATAACTTTACAATCCATATGCAAAATCCTACTATTCAAATTCATACTCTACTATTGTCTCATTTAACAATTGTACCCACTGTTTGATGGAACAAGCCTCTAATCTTGCTCACATTTCTTCTTTATGGGTTTAAAGTTATTTCGTTCTTTTTCACGTATGCAATTGTTATCCTATGCAATCCTTTTTTCAAGCCTTATCGCTTTAATAAACTTCATTAAATTCTTCTCTTTTGTGGGAACTAAAAAAGTTGTATTCCTTGTTAGTGTGTTGCTCAATGGTATTTCTTAACTAATTGAATTAGAACCTTTACAATTCATATTACTCATTCTACCTTACAATAAACTTGCAAATCTAATATTATTGTTCATCATATCTTCATCTATGTCAAAAGGAGGAGGTGTAGCACTTGGGATATAGACATCTCTCCTCGTGGCAACAAATCCAACAAATAACTGACGTATAATTTATTCAATAGGGGACCTTCATTGAACTCTTCACTCTTTAGATGTCTCAAAAGAAAATAGAAAATCAAACAATAAATAACTATATTAGATAAAATCAAGCAATAAATAACTATATTAAATGTGTAAAACTAGCAGATTTGGGTACTCACTTCAGATATTGTCCACACTCATCTATGGTAGAATAAGTACTGTTTTCTTTTCAGACCAACCCTTTCCGGTTTGTTTGCCCAAATTTGTATGGAGGGTCCATTGGTCCTTTAATGTTCAATTATTAGGTGCCTCCTTAAAAGTGTCATTTGCTATGCCATTATCCCTATGTGATGGAGGCATTGTTTGCTCTTCCCGTCAGACTGGAACAGATCAATTATCAATATTGAAGTAGTGACAACAGAGAAGAGTGTAAAGTAGACATGGCGGCTTCTTCTCTCCTTGGTGTTCTCAAGCTGTTGATGGCTGTGATATTCACAGCTTGGGTCGGTCTATGGGTGCTGAAGCCAACCAAAACATGGAAGAATGCATGGCATGCAGCACAAAATAGAGCAAGCAAATGGTTTCTAGGAATGCCTGGTATGTCATCAAACAGCTTGATTCTGATTGTTGCCATGTTTTCTCCAGGGAAAAGTTCATGATCGAGACCTTTCTTTATTTACTTGTTACATATGCAGGTCTTAATATTGTGGTCTTCAGCTATCCAGTGCTCTCTTTTGCCATGCTTGGATATCTCTTTATGCATCTTGCTTCCCAGGAGAGGAAAAACAGGTACTTCGGCAACATGGTTCCATTAGTCAGGTCCATTTTACAATTTCCTCTTGTGTTCACTGTCTAATTAATCATGTGGTATCATGATAAAAATCAAGCAGAAGACAAAGGAGGACATTTTCAATAACCAACCTATCAAATCCACTCATCATCAGCAAATCGGTTGGCATAATATCAGCTGCGGAGCTTCTTGCTGCAGCATTGTTTGCTGCCTTGCTGGTGTGGACCCTTTACTCCAACATCTCCAGTGACTTCAAGAAGCTGACACCATCGAAATCCATACACCTTGATGGGTAAGTCTTGCAGAATTCCTTCTGGTTAAGACACGAGATAAAATTTTATCTGTTTGCCATCCTTTTCATAGATGATTGAAGTTTTGGTGTTTCAGATCGCAGCTCAAGATTATGCGTGTTGGGGTGCGCTTTGGATCTCTAGCTGAAATATGTCTTGCAGTCTTGTTTCTGCCCATTTTGAGAGGGATGGCATTATTCAAAATGATTGGCCTTGAATTTGAGGCTTCAGTTAGATATCATATTTGGATAGGAAATGCAATGATTCTGATGGCAGCAATACATGGCACAACAATCGCTTCTATTTGGGCAGTCAAGCACAGGTTTTGGAGTGAGGTAATTCAGTTTTAATTCTTCAACACTCTGGACAAAAAGATTTGAACTTTCAGATTCTTATACGTATAGATGAAATGCCTGTGAACGAGGATTTTCATATGCCGTCAATTGTGAAACAAAAAGTCATATGGCCCAACCAGAAAGACATCATTTTTTCTGATGTAAAAAGTATGCACATTTGCACATGGAACATAGCATCTCATATAGGCACACCATTTTCTTTGCTTTTTTCCAGCCATTACAAAAACATTGGCATGCTTTCTGATTGAAAATGAATGTTACAAGGATGCAGATGATAAATCAAAATGCAAAGCAGTGGAAACCCAAATTTTCAAAAGAGAAGATAAAAAGTGAAGTGTTTTGAATTCAGATGTCTAGAATTAAACATTAGTTACCTTGTTCGCCCAACACAAAATAATAGAAGAGATATATAGGCCTTCCAGTTGGCATGCATGTTTCAATAAGCTTATAAAAATAAAATTGGGGAACCTTAAAACTGATAATAGAAATAATTTTGGGAGCACCATCAAACTGCAGTTCCAAACGAGTAAATTATTCAATTTCAAATTAATAGAAGCCTGGCCATTGGAAGAACATAGTCTTCTTGGATTTTAACACACTGATTTGGATTGTTTAACAGGATCTTTTGTCCCTATTATTATCTTTTGTGTGTAAATCCTTTTCCCTAAAGTGCTTATTGTTCTAGTTTTAATTGACCAACTACCCCTTTTTTTGCAAACTGATAGGATCTCTTATTTATTTATGAAATATCCAGCTATAAAAGTCTTTAGAGAAGCAATCAAAAGGAAGGAGAGAGAGAGAGAGAACTTGAAAACTCCTCTTCCCTTACACCCCCCCCTTCCCCAAAATAAAACCAATTGTTTACTACATGAAACCCAAAAGCTCAAAAAAGGTTCAACTCTATAAGTATTTGACTGTTTTCTTTATGAATGACAGATCACAAAATGGCAAAGCACTGGAAGGGTAAATCTTGCAGGAGCAATCACTCTAGTAACTGGGCTAACTATCTGGATAACATCACTTCCTCAAATAAGAAGGAAGTGTTTTCAGCTTTTTTACTTGGTACACCATTTATATGCAGTCTTCATGACATTTTTCCTGTTTCATGGAGGAGACCGACATTTTTACTTGGTTCTGTCTGGTGTTATTCTACTCACACTTGACAAACTCCAGCGAATTATACAATCCAGAACAGAAACATGTCTTATTTCTGCAAGTGTACTTCCATGTAATGCAATCATGCTCACTCTCTCGAAACACAGCAGTAAGCCCTCTACTGATAAAATCGTCTTCCTAGTTACTGATATACACCTTTACCATAATTTTCCAGATACTAACCTACAAATGACCCTATTCGTTTTAGGCATGAAATATGGTCCAACTAGCACAATATTCTTGAATATACCACGTATATCAAAACTTCAATGGCACCCGTTCAGTATAATATCTAGCTCCAACATGAACAGTGAAAGAATGTCAGTGATCATCAAGTGTCAAGGATGGTGGACTAGTACACTTCACAATAGGATACAGTCCATGCTAGCTTCAGAAGCTGACAGTATGAAGTGCTTCCCAATTTCCGTGGAGGGTCCATATGGACCTTCAACCAATATCTTCCAACGGTATGCTCTATAGAATACCTAACTATAGCAAGTGCGGCATCAAATTTGCTAACAATTAATTAGACTTGGTCTCTGGTGGTTGCAGGTATGACAATTTAATCTTGATTGCTGGAGGTTCGGGTATAACTCCATTTCTAAGCTTCTTGGAAGAAGCTGCTGCTGCTGGGAAAGGTAACATAACCATGGATCCCGCAAAAATTCACCTAATTTATACAGTGAAAAAATTAGAGGACCTCAGCATGCTAACTTCAATCTCGACGTTGTTGCTAAACCAATCTACCGTGCATAGACAACTTAGACTGAAAGTGTTTGTTACGCAAGAAGCAAGGTCCAGTATGACATTGAGAGATGCAATGGAAGAAATACCACAAGTTAGAACCATGACATTTGATCCAAATTGCCCCATCAATGCTGCTCAAAGACCAGATGGGTTTAAGTGGAAAATTGCACTCACAGGATTGTCAGCACTCATTTTCCTCACCTCAGTGGTCTTGCTAAACCGTGCATTTCTACCATCCAAAAAGAAAGCTACTGGAAGCAAGAGCCCCTCGTGGATCGGTGACCTGATCGTCGTCGGCTCGTTTGTTCTAGCAATAAGTTGTTGCGCCATGACAAGGATATTCTTTAGATGGACAAAGTCAAAGAATGGTGGCTGCACTGCCAACTATGAACAAGCAAAGGTTATACAATTGAACCGTGAGAATGCGAAAGGAGCACTACACGAACATGAAATATACTTTGGGAGGCGTCCAAATCTCACAGGTATGTAGTCTTTTTTCTCATTGTGATATCTATGCTTGGATCTTTTTCCTTTCCAATCAATCATGATGCATTTTTTTTTGTTACTAGGGGAGAACCATTGTGCTCTTTTTGTTACTTGGAGAGAGACTGCCTTAGAAGAGTTCGATTGCTAATCGGGAGTACTCATGTTTTTTTTTGCAGATTTGACAGCAGAGCATGAATTCTCTGGTCAGGCAGGATGTCATGAGGTGGGGGTATTTGTATGTGGTTCAGATTCAATGCAAGAATCGGTTGCAGAGATGTGCAGAAAACATTCACATAGCTTGGGTGGTGATTGTAAGAAAGGAAAGTGCTCTGTTTCTTTTCATTCCATCAAATTCTCACTATAACACTATCTGGAAAAAGAGGAGAGATTATATTTCCCACCAGAGTAGGTGAAAAGCATGGTTTATGTACAATCCTTCATGGATGTTATCATATGTAGAGGACTGATACAGTGACAGTATTGTTGCAATTACAGCAACCTTGTCTTAACAATCAGATATAAGTCGTATAAAATATCTCATAAAAAAAAATGTCAGTCTAAACTGGGTCTCTGAATCAGACAGATATATGCTTAGTGCTTTGTTGGCATCTGATCAAGTTTTCCACTTCATACACCCTTAAAAGTTCTCATCTTACTGGTGTGACATTTCTTCTATCTTTCATTAATGAAAACGGTCACTCTTTCTCATGATATTCTCTGCAAACGATTAAATGCTAGAAGTTAGTCGATGCTGGACAAAAGGATGAAGACTTAACCAAGGGCACATTAACAACTTCTATCCAGCTGATTTGATTGGAAATTTGGTTTGATTAGCCAACACATCGTCACAATCCTTGGGAGTACGTTATGAGTTATTGAGGGTTCGAATCCTGTTCTCTCCTTTTACCTGCTAAAGAATGTGACATTCTACAAACAAAATACATGCATCTTTTCATGCTTCCCAGTTCTTGAGAAGCATCTCCAAAACATTGCCTAAAACCAAGTATGTGGAAGCCATCATTTCTGTAAGAATGCAATACAAGTATACAACCAATGGTCTACTGCAAGCAAAAAGAACCCCACGCGAAGTGTAGGAAGAAAAAAAAATTGAGACCATAGAATTTTTTTTTTATAATAGTCGAAATATCTATTTATTTGGTATGAAAAATGCATTTAACTAAGAAAATTGTGGAATGAAAATGAAAATATTATAAATGACGAATTTTAATCCTTGAATGCTTTTATCATATGTCATCTCTTTCTCAGTTGTAACCAAGCAATATATTAGATGATATTAAAAATAGAATAAACTCAAAAAAAAAAAAAAAGAGGAAAAAAAAAGCAACATAAAAAGGAATTCTAATCCCTCTTGCATTTAGCACATACAATATCCTTTTCTCTCGTAAGTAAATACTCTTGACTTTATTTTGAGTGCTCCAATCGTGTATGCACATCTCACATGGTCCAAAGAGATATCACTACATTCTTTCTTGATAAATTTAAATTCATGAATGTATAAGAATATTCAAATGATGCGTATATAGCAAGGCTTTATAAAGTTCAATGGTAATTTAGTATCCTTTGTTGATATAGAAAGTGATAACAGAAACATGATATTACCATTTCTTTCTCTTATTTTTTTTTTTAATTAATTGGATAGCACGTAATAATATTGTAATATAGTAATTAAGGAATCAACATTATAGCTTTTGGCTTATATATGTCAAATGACTACCATTTAAATGTATCCTTGAAGATAAATCAACTTATGTTGGCTAGTAGATAAATAACACTATTGTGTGAAATTCAACATTGGCCAAGCCTCTTCACTTCACCAAAGGATAAAATTTAAAATTTTAAAAACTCCATGAACAGGAAACAAAAAAATGTAGTTATTCAGCAAAATCAACAAAAGAAATATATAATTAAAAATAAAATAGATAGAACCCAAATAATGGGATTAAAATATTTGTTGAAGGAATAAATGACTCCCATATAATAAGATTGAAATTAAAATAATTATTGGAATAAGTGGACCCTACATAATTGGATTAAAAAATTAGGAGAAACTCAAAAGAGGAAGAAAAAAAAGAAAAGCAAAAGTGGAATTCTAATCCCTCCTTACGTTCAGCATAAAATATCTCTTTCTCTCTCATAAATAAATAATATATAGTAGATAGGAGGCAATTCAAAAATTGAGAATCAAGACAAAAATAATGGAAGCAAAAAAGTCAAAGAAACCCAATATGTTAAAAAAAAACTTTAAAAAACGTGGTTGGAGATAAGTGTGCTTTATTATTAATTTCTCCTTGAAATTTTGAACACAACAAAATTAGTATAAACAAAAATGATATTTATTAATTGTAATTTGAAAAATTACCAAAAAGAAGTTGAAAATTATAAAATCCGAAAATAATAAATTTTAAAAAAAAGGAAGGAAAATGTAGTAGGAGAGAGACCCTTGCTTCATGCCTCTCCTTATTTCAAGAGAAAACAAGTCCAACCTTGTAACAGCTTATGAAGTTGTTATAGCTTATGCTATGTAAGAAGCCTGGGATAACTGAGCTTTTGGCCATATGAGGTAGGTTTTGTGAAAAAAACACATAAAAATGGATCATTACCACATGCTTGAACCATCCAAGATACACTACAATCTCGCAAGACAAATGCAACTGAAATACCGAATGAAGAGACCTTGTGGTATAACTATTACTAGAAACTCTTAAATCTACCTGACAAGAACATAAACTACTACTTCAGTAAGGTATGGCTTAAGCTAACAATCCTTTTGTTTTTTGTTCCTTGTCACACTCTTGTGGTTCCTCTCTGGTTTCTTTTGATAAGTGTGAATGCTGATTGTGGTCCACTTCAACTTCCCAAGGTTTGTGCCTGCCGCCCACCGACCCAATCAAATTACATTTTCATGAATTCTTGAAACATATCGAGCTTCTGATTCCCAGCCATTCCATCCAACTTGATGGGGTTCCCTCAACATCCCCATCCAACCGTGTGAAATGTCATAAACCAAACATGTGAAATGCTACCTCAACTTGATGAATTCTTGTTTCCATCAGCAACTTCCAGTGCCACAAATATTCCCCCTCCCTCAGATAATTCTGATTATCAGTGTTTTTTCGTGTACGAATCTGTCTCTCCATTCTGATTGGTAGGTAGATCAAGGCATACACATCAAATTTAATGATGTTGGACTTAGAGAAGGTTGAAGCATTCAATGGAACACCACCTTCATAAAAAATTGGTATAAAAAAAATATTTAATCTAACTATTTAAGAATAAACATTTTTTCCCAAAAACTGATCATAATAATCGTTACCAAGCGAACTTATAGAATATACATACATACATACATATACACATACGTACATATATACATATATGTAGGGGGGTTGTGGATAACTAATACTTCATTCACTTTAGTCTCATCCATCGCCCACCCATTGATACTCCTCTATCCATATGTGCAGGTGGTATACAATATACTGATCTTCTATTCTAGGAATAGATATTTATCCCATGGTTTTAGAATGATCCGAGATGTGATTCCAGACAAAAATTATTCCTCAAAGGATAAGTATATTTTAATCCCTGTGACAAGATATAATTGGATGCATGTGGGGGAAGTGGATGAGAGTCATTTTGGAACCAACCAGACCTTCTGCTCGTGAGGTCAGAAACCCTCGCACCGCCGTCGCATTTCTGGCAATCTCCGCTCTATGCTCCACAAGGCTACTGAGTTTGATTGACTAGCTTTCAAAAGCCGACTAGACGAAGACGATCCCTGTGATGATGTGGGGTTTCGCCCTCCCCTCAGGCAAGTTAAACCCCCTTCCTCCCCCTGCGCCTAAGTAAGTCCTTGTGGGCTGTGCCGCCCTTCTTTCTGCTCTGCCTCTACCCCTCCCTCATCTGGGTCCTCCACGGACCTCCTGAGTGGAGTGGAGCACTTGCGGCTGCCTAGTTTGGCCTGGCCAGATCTAGCCTGTCTGGTATTGTTACATTATAACTCTGATTTTCGGCTTTGTCTTGGGTCTTCCCCGAACCAGCGGGTGGATCTAGTGTTTGATTTGTCCTTTATATCAGCTGGATTGTCTTTTCGTTGGTGGATCTCTGTTGCTATTTGTGATTTAGACATGCTTCCGGATTTTGATATTAATATGTTTAGATCTGGTTCACATGCTTATGATTTATCGTACCATATCTCTCTGGTCGACCTCTATAAAGAACGACCCTCGGCTTCCGCTTCTAGCAGTGCGTCTGCTTGCGAGCCTACACTTCCAGAGGAGAGCAGTCATGTTCTCCCCCTCCTCACCTCTTCGGACATCTCTTTTTGTCTGGACCCCTCTGAGGCTAGTTCTTCACCTTTTGCCTGTTTTCCGGGCGGTGCCTAACTCACCGACGGTGACGCTTCACAGCTCGCCCGGCGGCCGATGGATGTCTTCGGTGGACCGTACTTTCGGCGCCTCTTCGCCTGACTGATGGTCTTCGCGGTGGGGTGTTTTTCGAGGTTCTGACAATGGTGTCAGACGGTCAGGCAATTTCTCGTCCTCTGTGTAGTCTTATACGAGTTATAAACCGCCTGATTTATTAAGCCAGTATAATGCTTCTCAACCTTCTCTCTTCGTTAATCATATGAAGATTAACACCCCTAATTCTCTCTCTAGAGGTGATTTGGTGATTCCTCGTTTGGAGTGCAAGTACAGATACACCGACCCTAACATTAATGCTCGCATTATTTTTCTCTCTCATGATTCAAACCCACCGACTCTTCCCTCTACTTTTCCTGAGGACGTCTCCTTGAATCTCGCTCCTGCCAGTGAGGTTGCGTGCCAAGTGGGAAATATCTCTGACGCGAGGATACGCTCTGAAATTAGTAATTATCCCACCTTTCCCCCTTCCGAGCGGCGTTTTAGTGATAATTCCAACAGATTTTCTCCTCTCTCCTCTCCTACTCCTCTCCCTGCTTCTGGCTCTTCTCGATTCTCTGAGATTACCTCAAGCCACAGCTCTTCCTCCTCTCCTCTCATTCCTGTGGGAGATTGGCAGGTGGTCTCGCGGAAAAAGATTCTTCCCCCCCAGGTAAGCTTTTGTCGCGCATCTGGTAGATGTTTTTCATGTGGCCTCCAGGGCCATCAGGTTTATAAATGTAAATACTCAAGGACTTATTTTCGTTGCAACTCTTCTTCTCATTCTGTGGCCATATGCAAATTCTTTCAAGCCTCGCAAGACTCCTCCTCAAAGTCTTCTGTCATGGCGGGTCTGTCGCCGCATTTCCCAATCATTCTCTCTCCCACTGCAGCGGTTTGTGATCATTATCTTGTGCTCTTGCGGAGTGCTATTGTTACATCCCACTCCTCACAACTCACCAAGGAGTCCATTGTCGAACATATTAGTACTTACTGGCCTTGCTCGTCCGAGGTTGAGGTTCAAGAATTTTCTTCTGGTAAATTCTTGTTAGTCTTTCCCTCCCCTCAGAGTAGAAATGATTACCTTAACCAGTTTGGAGCGTCCCTTCAAATGATCTCCGCCTCCTTCACTCCCTGGTCACCGAACTCGAACGCGGTGTTAACGCTGAAGGAAGAAGGGGTCTGGCTCTGACTTGAGGGTATTCCTCATCACCTTTGGAATGTTGACGTCTTTCACCACATGCTCTCTGGTTTTGCAGAACTTTTAGAGGTTGACCTTACCATGGACTCGGCTAAGTCCCTGGGTTACTCTAGGGTTAGGGTTAAGATTCATCCGGGAAAAGATATCCCTGACTGCTGCTTTTTCGCCTTTGGTAAGCATGTTTACCCCATTAAGTTCTGTAGAAGCTAGGACTTATGTGCCACCAGTGCTACCTCCACACTTGCTTCCTCTGGTCCTTTCTTTGCCTGGCCTGCAAAAACTAGCCCCTCTACATCTGGTCCCTCTGGTCTTAACCCCACTCGTAAATCCTTTAATACCAATAGAGGTTGGAGGGGTGGGAAGGGAAACAAGTCCTCTAGGGGTGGCAAAAATGTTTGGACACGTTCTACTAGCCCTGCCTTTCTACCTGGTTCCTCCCTTGCAGGCATTCTACCTAGTCCTCTCTCTGCCTCGGAGGTAGGCCATGACTTCTCTGGGCATTCTTACCCCCACACCCCTTCTTCCGAGCCTCTGCATATTGGAGATGAAACCTCCAAGTTTGTCGAGTCTGAAATTAATGCTCGCAACCTATCTCTGGCTAAGTTCAAGAAGGTTCTTGCAGTCTATGATTGCTTGGAGAAAGAGGACGTCAGTGGCCCTGTTGAAGTTGCGTTTGAGACACAACCCCCAACTCCAACCTTCCCCCCAGGTATTACTGATGCTCCTGCTCTTGCATTTACTATGCTTATTTCTGACACATGCCGTTCTACGTCTTTATCTTTTGATTCAGTTGCTGTGGATATTAATGATAGTGAATCTAATCTTCTTAATGATACTCTCAAATGGGAGTCCTATGATCAATTCATTGTTTACTGTAGTATTATTGGAATTTCTTTACAATCCACAGTTGAGGCTAAGAAATTTCTTAATTCTGTTAAAAGGGAACAGGGACTACTTCACATTGATTTAAATAGTGTCTCTAATTTGGCTGAGAATTTAGATTCTCTGTCTCTTTCTCCTCCCAATTAATGATCATTAATGCATGGAACATTAGAGGCCTGGGTTCCAGTGGGAAAAAACGGGCTATTAGTAACCTTATCAAGACTAACAAATGCCATGTCATTATCATTAGTGTGACCAAATTAGAGACCTTCACCCCATATGCCTTCAGACAGTTAGGTGGAGGTCTTTTAAATCAATGGTCCTTTATTCATTCTATGGGGGCCTCTGGGGGGCTTCTTATTGGGTAGAATGATAGATACTTAAAGTTATTGAATTCAATATCTACTACTCACTGCCTCTATTAACTTCACTAGCCTTTCAGATGGTTTGGATTGGTGGCTTACAAGGTTCTATGGCCCCTGTGACCTAATTCAGAAACCTGATTTCCTTGAGGAATTAGATTTTGTAAGCCATAAAGTGAACTCTTATTGGGTTATTGGGGGGACTTTAACCTCACCAGATATTCACATGAACACTCCACTAGGTGCGGCATCTCATCTATTATGAGACAATTCAATGCCTTTATTGATAGCCATTTCCTGATGGATTTCTCTCCCAACAATTCAAAATACACTTAGTCCAATATGCAAGTGCCCCCTATTATGGTAAAACTGGACAGATTCCTTGTCTCCATGGACTGGGCAAATTCGTACTCTAACTCTTTCTGTTTGAGTCTGACTAGAGTAGTCTCTGATCATATACCTATCTCTCTTAACTCCACTTCCCTAGACTAGGGGCCCACTTCATTTAAATTTTATAAATCCCGGCTTCTTTTTGAGGGGTTCAGATCTTTCATAAAAGCCTCTTGGCACAGATCCACTAACATCTGCACCTCTTCTTCTCCTATAACTAAACTCGCATATAGGTTCAAACAGCTTAAGAAGCAGATCATTGTTTGGATTAGGCCAGTCAGAAGGATCAGAAGTAGCAGATTACCTTTTATTGAGTCTTGAATTGCTCATTTAGACTCTCTAGATGAATTACATCAGCTCACCACAGACATGTTGTCTAAGAAAAGATGTCTCCAATCAGAACATTACTCATTACTCCAAGAACAAGAGGAATACTGGAAACAAAAGTCTAGAATTCAATAGCTAAAGGCTGGGGACTTAAACACATCTTTCTTTCACGATATGGTTAATAGTAGTAGAAGAAGCAATGCTATTCACTCTATTAAGATAGGGGAAAACACTACCTTCTCTCCTTCCACCATTGCCAGAGAGTTAGAAAATTACTTCACCAGACTATTCAATAAGCCTGCTAGAGCTAGTCCTGATTTGGATTGGGATTCCTTAATCCCCACCAAAATTCAGCATCCCCTGGTATTAGAAGCTGCCTTTTCCTTAAAGGAGATTCACAAGAACTTGTTGCTCCTACCTGGAGATAAGGCCTCAGGTCCTGATGGTTTTCCAATATTCTTCTTCCAACAATTCTGGGACATTCTCAAAGATGATATCTTGGAGGTTTTTAATCATCTGTTTCTTTCCTCAGAAACAGATTTCCTTCAACCAATTAATCAAACTTTCATCACTCTTATCCCTAAGCTGGAAGGGGCACATCGCATTCAAGATTTCAGGCTTATTAGTTTACTGAATAGCTTATATAAAATTATCACTAAAACCTTGGCCTCCAGACTTTCCCCTGCCTTCGATAAAATCATTGATAACTCCCAATGTGCCTTCATTCCAGGAAGACACATTGGAGATTGCTTTCTGGTAGCTCAGGAAACATTACACTTCATGAAGGCGACTGGCACTTCTGGTTACATCTTGAAATTGGATTTTGAGAAGGCTTTTGACAATGTTCAATGGGATTTTCTGTTGGACCCTCTCTCTGGTTTAGGCTGTAGACCTATATGGATCAATTGAATAAAAATGTGTATCACTCATGCCAGATTTTCCATTTTACTAAATGATTCTCCCAAAAGGTTCTTCCCTTCCTCCAATGGGCTTAGGCAAGGTGACTCCTTGTCACCTTTTCTTTTTATCACAGTCACACACATTCTGAATAGAATGATCTCTCTTGCTATGGAACCCAATCTGATTTTTGGCATCCAATTCCCTAATGGTGGTCCTAATATAGTAAACATTCAGTATGCAGATGACACTATCTTATTTTTGTCTGCTTGTGAGGCTAACATAATCAATATCAAGAGGATTTTGAGCTGCTTTCAGCACTGCTCTGGGTTGAAAATTAACTTTCATAAGTCCTCCCTCACGGCATAGGGGTACCAAATTCACTTATTACTAGATCTGTCCAAATTTTGGGTTGTAACACTTCTCTTTTGCCTGTAAAATATTTGGGACTTCCCCTCCACTATAGGAGGGCTACCTTCAATGATTGGTCTCCAGTTATTGAAAAAATCTCAAAAAAACTATCTTTTTGGAAGGCAAAACAGTTGTCTCTTGGAGGTAGACTAACTCTAGTTAACTCTGTCCTCTCAGCTATACTTACCTATTATCTTTCTATGCTACACGTCCCTGCAAAGGTTGTCAAAGACATTGATAAATACAGATCCAGATTTCTTTGGAAGTCTTGTTCCTCTTCCTCCACCATTGGACATCTGGTTAAATGGGATACACTTTGTAGGCCAAAGAATCAATATGGCTGGGGAATTCTTAGTATTAAAAACTTTAGTGTGGCTCTTAAATCAAAATTGCTCTGGCAGCTTCTCTCCACTACTTGCTACCTCAAGCGGAAAGAACTTCTTAAAGCAAGATATTTTGCTAGGAATTGGCCTGGGGCCCTCCTAAACACATCCTTAGGCAGATCTTCAGTATTATGGCAGGAACTGAAAGCATGTCATAATTTAATCAACTACTGCACCAGTCTTCAAGTTAAGAATGGATGTAGCATAATCTTCTGGGAAAGCAAATGGTGGGATGGGGTAAGACTTAAAAATTTTCTCCCTGACCTTTTCCTATTGGCTAAAAATAAGAAGGCCTCTCTTCTCAAGACATTTGAGACCTTTAGAGTTGACTTTGGGAATTTATTTGCTAATCCTGATCTGCATACACTTAATAGGGAGGTTCAGGATCAGGCAGACCTCCTTTCAGACATTTTATCTAACTTGAATCTTTGTCTTGAGGATGATATCTTACAATGGAATTCTATAAATCATATTTTCTCAGTGAAATCATGTTATAATTTTATAATCGATGGTGGTCTTAGGTTCAGACATCACGAACCCATTTGGTGTAGTTGGGCCTCCTTGAAAATTAAAACTTTTTCCTGGTTGGTGCTCTTTGACAAAGTCTTGACTAAGGTAAATTTATGTAAGAGGGGCTGGGTTGGCCCTGTGAATTGTGTTTTTTGTAATACAAATATGGAAACTATTACTCATCTATTCTTGCGTTGCCCTTTTGCCATTTCCATTTGGAGTGCATTTTCTCAAGGTCTTCTTTACCCTGCGGTGTTTTCTATTGATGATCTGTTTACTATCTCTCTTCCATTAAAGTTAGCCATGCCTTCTAAAGGATGTTACACACTGCTCCAACACATTATGTGGGTTATATGGAAGGAAAGAAATAACCACATTTTTAGAAGTGTTTGCAAAGGTTCCAATATGTGTATTAATGAAATTATTACTCTTACTCATGGTTGCATTGCTGCTCTAGCTTCAGGTTTTAACAAGAACGATGCCCTCTGTTCCATCACCTCCTTCCAGCATACTCGCGACGTTGAGATTTTGTCCACTGGTGTTCCTTCCTGCAGGGATGCAGATCCTTCTAATCCCTACCCTGTCCCAGTAGATGATCATTCTATTGAGGACTAACGTCTTGTTAGTCTTGTCTTTTTTTCTTTTTGGATAATTCTACTATTTCTGGACATTTAAACTTTATTGGGTGGCCTATGTTGGCCGATATGTTGCTACATTTTGCTTTGACAGTCCATATTTGGTGACTGTATCATACAATACTTTTTCTGTACTCTATTTTTCCCCTGGTTGGTTTACTTGTGGGACTTATATATCACAGTTTACCGATTACAAAAAAAATAAATTTACACAAGTATTCTTTATTGTATATTAATTACAATATTCCTACGATTAAAATTCGTAAGAAAATAAATCTATAATTAGATTCTTGTGCACTGCAGTAGTCATGCTGGTGCACCACAATCCATATCCCTGGTTACTACTAATGCAACATGAACATGACAATATTGTTGTGGAAGATTAAACCTAAATTATTTTCGATTAGGAAAAAGATGCACCACAAAGAAAACACTCCTCAATACATCGAATAGAACATTTGAATTTCCAGCATTTACTAGCATATTCTTAAGTACAAAGACCATCAACTCTCACTCGAATTACAAAACTTAGAATTCTTAAGTATATGTGTATATAATATGCCCCCATGATGCCCTTGGAACATGGAAATGTTTCATGATGTTAACATAATATTATCCTCTTGGAAGTGGAAGACACGTGTGGGGGATGTTTACATATGTTAACATAATATTGACATAAGTTGCATGCATGCATGCATGTGCGTGTATATATATATATATATATTCATTCGTGAATCTTAATCTTATATCATTGCCCATGGTAATAATAATAATAATAATAATAATAATAATAATAATAATAATTGATATCTAGTAGTCGGATGTTGTGATCGGTGCAACTTGCAACATTATTTGGATGCATTATTGATATATTTCATGCATATCTGTAGTATAAATTCAAGTGAAATCAGATCATAGATTCTATTTTATCAAAAAAAAGAAAAGAAAAGAAAAGAGTACCACAGAATCTATAAAAAAACAATTGACTTTAAGCTTTGAAGTCGAAATGGAGCTTCGAGGAAGTTAAGCTTGAAATATCACAACCATTGACATACGATTGTGGAATATTGTAATTATTAGATATGACAAATGGTTGGCCAACAAAAGCATTTAATTAAGTAAAACTTTGGTATTTGACTTGATGAAATTGTAATATATACTTTGATGAAATTGTAATATATAATTTGTAAGATTTAAAAGATTTATCGAGTCACATCGACTACCATCAAATCAATCACTTCTATTAAACTCGAGCTGAGTTGCAAATATCAAGGAAGAAAAATATTTACAACAATGAAAAGAAAAGGAGAAAGAAAGGACTCACACGTAATATGAATTATTGAGAGAATAAATGTGTGACTCATGTTCTTGTTTAGTGAGATTCCATAAACTAAATGAAACAGTTGAAACCCTGTGTATCTCTCGTTTCAAAAGAATGATATCCATATCAATGTTTTTGTGCTTAGAGCATTTAAAGTCCGTTTGCTAGAACTTCAGCTTTTGAATCCAAATATACAAGTTAATTTCTGGTTAGAAGTTGTCATAATCTAGTTTTTGAATATATAAAAGAATTATTGTTCCAAAAGCTACATGCTTTTGAGAAACTGGTAGTGTTTGGTAGAACTGTTGGACCATTATAACTTCTGGAGAGAAGTTATATGCTCAAAAGTTGTCTAAAAACTCTACCAAATGAATCCTTAGGGTCTGTTTGATAGAACTTCAGTTTTTAAATTCAAGTGTAGAAGTCAATTTCTAGTTAGAAGCTGTCATATAACCTAACTTCTAAAAATGTAAAGGAATTACTCTTTTAAAAGCTACATACTTCTAAGAAGCTGATAGTATTTAGTAGAAACTATATGTTAGAACAATTATAACTTCTTAAGAGAAACTATATATTCAAAATTTAATCAAAAAAATTCTATCAAACGTTATTTAATAGGAAAAATCAATTTTTTGAAGCAAAATAATGGCCTCATAATGGAGATCATTAACCAAGGCTAACTACAAGGTCGGGTCATGGGTTGTGGTGTTGGAACTTCATGTGGTGGCTCTGCTCTTTTCCACTGTTGGGGACGATAAGGTAACAGAGATCTGTTCGCAGACGCCAAACAACAACCCTACAAAAGCACATGACCACAAAAGATCAAGAGGACAGGGAAAAAGGATAACAATTCTATGTCTATGCGTGCCATGGAAATAGTGGGATGGGAAAACTGTGGGGCCACTTTGTGGGACCCATTCTTCGAGATTACAGGTCAGCGTCAGGTGAAGTGGATTGGCATGGATGGCCATCTTGTCATTGCCATCACATGAGCTCATCCAGTGGATGATTAGCATGAGATGAGCCAGTGACTGGTGACAGCCTGACAGGGGGACTTATTGTTGCATGAATGGTGGAAGGCTTTATTCGCTGCTCTGTATATATCTTTCACTGTTCTTGATTGTCAGTTTTTACACTTGTGGCGTCCTACTGCTTTCTACTGCAAGGAGAGAGACTAGTTTCATTTAAAGTGTGTATATGGAAAGGATCCCAAAAATGTTTTCTCTTGTGAAATATTGTAGACATTTCTTTGGGGGGGTGGGAGAGGAACAAAAAAGAGTGAAAGACATACTAGAGAATAGAGATTCATAGGACTTTCAATAGAAAGTGAAAAAGATACCTGGACTTGAAAGTTCAGTTGGAAAAAAGTCATCAGTGTGTGAGAACACCAACCAAGAAATAAAATTGTCTCTAGCATTGAGAACAAAATAAAATTGTGTAAAAAAACAAAACAACAACAACATAAAAGTTCTACAAATGCGATTGTTAAAAATCGAAATTGTAAACAACATAAAATTATGTAAAAAAAGAAAAAAACTACAACATAAAAGTTCCACAAATGTTATGGTAAAAATTTGTAAGATTCAAGGAAGATTACAAGAAAAATTCCTTTAAAAAGACATGCGGAAAATAATATACTTATGGAACTTGTATTGTTTAATTTGATTGTATAGTAAACACTTGGATACATTAGTATGCTAACCTTATCTCTTTCTTGTGTAAATACATTATGCATATTTCAACTTCACACTTCAAATTTCTAATTAAGGTCTTAAGTCTTTGAGTTCATAAGAAGTCTTTGATTCTTACATTTGTAATCGATCTCACATTTTAATCGTATGGACACAAATACTTTCTAGTCTTTTCTTTTATTCTTTGTGACATCTTTTAAAAATTATTATTATTTAAGGAAAAATTTCAACTACGTCCAATTACGACAGTCGCTTCTGTGTTGTCCACACATATTTTATTATAACGATTTTATTGTAATGTTGCTATTATTATTATTATTATCTAAATACACAAGATAGCCACAATTACAGTCCAACTATAAGGGAATTTATGTATTTTTAAATACTTCATTGAAGTATCTTAGGATGATTATTGAAGTATTATTTAAACAATAAACGACAACCCTAGATAAAGCTTGAAGAATATAAATTTAATTTCATCAAGAAGCAAGAATTTTTTTTTCACATTGCCATCAAGGAAAACATTTTATCTATTTCAAATGATAGCTCCTTCACTCGTCCCATTGTTCAATACCATCCAAGACCAATTCCATTTTACTTAGATGAAATAGAATATATGAATTGATTTTTTTGCATACACATCAAAAAATTGTATTAAAAATGTACAATGGTTGGTATAACTCAACAAAAGGGAAAGGTATCTTGACATGTTTGTTTTACATGTATATTTGCATGAAAGGAAAAAAAAAACTTGACGTGAGACATTATGGGCCATGGAAAGAAAGGATTTATACGTAGGCCCGTGTCTATGAAGTTGACATTTAGATGTGAACTTTGACTGGAATGAGAGTTCACAAATAAAATCTAAATCTATACAAAGTATATCACATCTTGATATTTCTTTCTGTGGTGTAAATTAAAAATTTACTTAAAAACTATATGTTCATATCTAACAAGGGTTGCTTTTGATTTTCCACCTCTAAAATGACTTCCTATTGCTATAAGACAATAGTGGGTTTACTTGAAAAAATTACAGTAATATAGAAAGCAATTGATAAAATTTCAACCACAAAATTTTTTTTTGAGTTGATTTAGTTCATCAAGCTCAAATGTATAAACAATCATTTTTATGTGATAGTGAGTAAATCAATATAAAAATGTAGTTAGTCAATTTTTAAAGGAAAATTTACTTAATGGCACCTCAAGATTTTAACGAAATCCCGTTTTGGTACTCAAGAGTTTATACACCATTAAATTTTACACTCGATTGACCATTGTGCCCTTATAGGAAAACAAAGGCGCCATTTTGATATTAGAATAGGAAGGACATTGTTGTCTTTAAATTTTCACTTATGTGGTCAACATAAGGTCATGTGATGGATGGTGTGTTAACAGAAGACCATATTTGTCTAATGTTATAAGCCATGGAACACCAAAATGATATTTTTTAAACCTTAGATATCAAAATGAGATAACTCAACTTTCGTTAAAATCTTAGGACACTATTAAGTAATTTTTTCCTTTTTAAAATATATGTTAACCCAACTTTGCAAAGCAACTATTGATAGAGTTTTATGCACAATAACTTAAAGAAATTGGAAGTTTGAAAGAATTCTAATTGTACCCTAGCCTAATAAGATCATGACAATGAAAAACAACAAAAATTACTTTGTGATTTCAAAAATACTAGGAACATAAAATATAAACCTTATATTTCAAATTTTTTTTATAATAAAGAAAGGAAAAGATGTTTTTCTATTCAGAAGATTACCTTCCTTTAAAAAGAAGAAGAATAAAAAGGAGAAGACGAAAGTTTGACTCCCAACTTCCCAAAGCTTTATCTTCTTTGGCCTTTTTTCTTCATTTCTCCCTTCCTTTTCCAAGGTCGTTGAAACAGCATAGCTTTTTAGTGGCACTTCATGTGAACTCATTAAGCAATAACAATTTGAACAAACACTTCGTATGTGTCGATTTAGTGTGGATTCTTCTTTTCATATATGGATCATGAGTAGTTTGCTTGCATACTACTTTAAGACTTTTAGGCAGCATCCTTTGAAATTTGAATTGCTCGTATTGGCAACGTGTTTATTGAAAAAAAGAAATTATACCAATTTAAACATTTTTAGGATTAATAAAAAATGAAAAAAGTCCTTGTGATTTAGGTCGAAATTTGAGTTGTATCTCATGTAGGTCCTGCATCTTCAATATGTTTTAGTGAAGTAACTTAATCATTCACTTATAAGAGAGCAAATTTTGTTAGAAAGAATATTTGTGAGATTTTTTACATGTGAGCAGGAAGATTATTCCAATTTTGCATCTCTAGCTATTTTCTTGTTAATAAAACCTTCACAAAATCCTACATTAGAGTTGTGAGAAAAAAAACTCATAAGATGATGCTACATGGGAAATGAGGCCCTATGGGGTACCATTTGTGGAAAATCAGAATTTCCAACCTTCTTGAGCAAATGCTTTAAAGAATAGCTTCATATTAAAAGTTAGAATTTTGTTCTCCAATGAGTTTTCTATGGACGACGTTATCTAATGACATTCCTATATAAAATTTGACTTATGTAGAATTTCACATTTCGATTGTATTTCCAAAAATACAACAATTCTAGCCATGTAAAAAAAAAAACTCTTGTAAAATTAAACTTAGAAGTTGTTTTTGGGTCACTAACTTTTATCAGAAATCATTAGTCCCTCAGTTCCCTCAAACCACCAAAACCAGATTATAGGAATAGCAGATAGCTTCTGAATGAATTCTTGTCTCTTTAAAAATCATAGTTTTTAGAAGGCGTTGACATCCTAGTCCCTAGGGACTCTTGATGAACCATAAATTGACTCCTAGTATTTGAATCAAAAACTAATTTCTCGAGGAAGTCACATCCAAATAAGCTTTTGTTTAGTTTTTGTTCAAGAATCTCATATTTTAACATTAGTGTTACCTGAAACAAACTTATCACAAAAGCTACAGATTCACCTTTTGAATACTGAACTAGGATTCATTTAAATTCACTTACGTAAGGGGGAAAAATTATCATCATAAAAAGACATGTTTCTTTATAAAAAAAAAACACTATATTTACTTATAAAAAATAAGTAAATATTCTACTTTATATACATTACCTTATATTCCCAAATCATTACTCCCACTAACCAACTCCACACGATGTCAACAATTTACTTATAAAAAAATATTTAATAAAAAAAGTTTAAAAAAAAAAATCCCACGAGAAGATTCTTGGAACTCGTAGTTTCCATAAACTAGACACGTGTCAAAAAACTACAGTAGTCTACTCGACAGCTCCGACTTACTATACACGGCATTTCCCCAAAACGAAAAAAGAAAAGAAAAGAATATCTCGTGTCAAAAGGAAGGAATATCTTTTGCCTTTTGTGTATCAAAATATTTAAAACAAATCCGAATATCCTCTTCTACATCTCGGTTGGTGCACAAAAAGAAATAAAAAAACAGAAAAGAAAAGATCTCTTGCTCGAAATTAAGACCAAGTCCGTGACTCGAACCACCTTCCCTCCCCCTCCTCCCCACTATAAATGAACCACGACGCTCGCCAATGCAAGGCTTGAAGCAAAGGCGCCTGAGCTCGACCGAAGCCCTTCCACCCACTCCTCCTCATCCACCTCTCGAGCTCTCTTCTTCCAAACCCTAACCTCAAAGCCAAAACCCTGATGGTGATCTCCACCTGCTCGTCTTCCTCCTCCGTGTCCTCCCTCGACGATGCCTCCGTCAGATCCACCACTAGCTCCACCAGCGCAGGAGGCGCGTCCTCTACCATCAAGTTCCTCTGCAGCTACGGCGGCAAGATCTTCCCCCGTTACCCCGATGGCAAGCTCCGCTACGTCGGCGGTGAGACCCGCGTCCTTGCCGTCGACCGTTCTGCCACCGTCTCAGGTGCGTTTCTCTCCGTTCCCCGTCGATTCTCCACTTCTGTGTGTGCGTGTGTGTTTACTTTCTTCGTGCTGATTTCGGTTTTGGATTTGGTAGAGTTGCTGGTGAAGATGGGGGATTTGTGCGGGTGGGCAGCGGAGGCCACGCACCTCCGGTGCCAGCTGCCGACGGAGGATCTCGACGCTTTGATCTCCATCACCTCCGACGAGGACCTCTTCAACCTTGTCGAGGAGTACGACCTCGCCAACCGCAATCGGGCTTGCCCGCTCAAGATCCGGGCGTTCCTGTTGTCCAAGTCTCCGAGCCCGCCGATCGCCGCCGCATCAAGTCCTCCGTCGTCTGTGAGGAGGAAAACCCCCTTCACGCCGCCGTCTGCGTACGGGTCCAGCACGCCGTCTAGTTCCTACAGGCGGATCTCACCGCCGTTGACGGGGAAGTTCGTACCGTGTCATAACTACCAGCGCCACCAGCAGCACCAGCACCACCTTGGCGGGTATGGTGGCGGCGTGATGTTGCCGTACAGGCATCAGGGTGGCCATCTCCACCTTGTCCACAGCGGCAACCACTGGCAATAGTCGTGGATCGATCGATCAGCCAACCACCAATCCCTCAGCCACTTTGGTGGAAAAAAGTAGGATTGGTGGGAAAAAGTGAAGAAAAGAAAGGTATGAATTGTGAACAGTAGAAGCAAAAAAAAAAAGAGTGAATGTTCTCGAACTGTGCAGGGTAGTGGTACTCCTCAGGTTGAACACCAAAAATGGAAAAAAACAAAAAAATAAAAAAGGAAAATAAAAAATGTTATATTGACGCTTTGCTGTAAAATAGAATGGTGATTGATAGAGGAAGAGTATTTGTAATGGAACATGAACATTTTCCCTTAATATATTTCTTTCGCAGTTCCCTCTACCATCCAATCTCCTTCTGTCTCTCTCTGTGTGTTTTGTGTTCTTGTGGTGATTGGCCATTCTATCCATCTTCTGTTTGTGTTTCCTCCACCCATCTTTGCTCATCAGCCTCGTCCTATTTTTTTTCCGATTCTATTTGTTGTTTTTTTTTTTTGTGGTTTCTGATAAATTTGTGTCTTTCATTTATTTATTTATTTTGTTTAGGTTTAACACGCGGACTAAGTGCTTTGCTGACTCATTCCATGTCCTATTTTCTCATTTTGCAGGTTTCACGGCAGAATACCACTTTTTTTTATTCTTCCTCCTTACTCTGTGGCGACTTTAGGGCCGTTGGGAACTGGAATTGGGGGTGGAATCCAACCGAGACTGTTGATGGATTGGAGAGGAGAGGAGAGGAATATGAAAATTTCCTCTCTCTAATTTGCACTTTTTGAAACCCGGCCTTGCACTTGTTCATCTACCCTTTATTTCCATTTTTTTTACTGTAAATAACTCCCTGGATTTTTTCTACATGGGATTCGTATGATTCTTCTGAGGAACACCTTTTTTTTAATAGTGTTCATTCCTCAGTTATTTTTATGTAGATTTATTTTATGCATCTCACTTCCATTTCTGGGATTTGTGCCCCAGGAATTGGATATAAAATGGAAGGGAAATGTAGATTCTTTTCCATTTTCTTTCTTTAAATCTAATTAAATATTATTTCTAATGACCAGATTGTTAAATTCTCTGGCTGTTTGCGGTACGCAGTGAACTCGGTTGAAACACGGATACACATCCATGTCGTAACCGCCGTTGTTGAATACAACTTGGTGAAGGACTCGTTCCTGGAAAACGACAATAAACAATAGTTAGCAAAGAAGGAAGGTCCAGTGGCTATGATGTGTTAGGAGACCGGTTCTGATATTCCTGGATCCTGCCGTTCACATGCTGGCATGTGGCTCCGTGTCTCCATGTGTCTGCTCTGGGGCCCGAACAGGTGTACGTGTACCCTTTGAGCCAAGAGACGCAGATACGGTCGTGGATACGGTGGTTGAGGTGGCATCACCAGGTGGTGGTTGTGGGTCCCTTTTCGAGTGGTTGGTGCACTGACACGGGGTCCCATGGACCCACGCCACAACGAGTGCACCAATGAGCAGTAATGAATAAATATATGATGGGATGACTCGATTGGTTTAGTGAAACTAGACCAACTGGGTTAAGAATCATAATATATCGATATAATCTAAGTGATGTCAAGATAATATATGATGTGATAACCCAATTGTCTGCCCAACAAAATTTGATGTCAAGAATACGATACGCCATGTACGTCAGCATCAGCGTGACGTGTACGAGTTAAGAATAAGGCACCCAACTCGAAGACGCACGGTTTGAATTCAAGACATGTTATGGGGTTTTATTCAAGACTGTATGACTCACGTCGGAAGAACGTTCCTTGCACGGAAGCTTCCCCCAGAAACTAAGGAAGCATGAACACGTTCTCGTAATGTGCACACGTGACCATTTCTAAATCCATGATGATGTGTAAACGTGTAATCAAGTAATACTTCCTTTGAATAATCGAGATTGGAGGCGGCCGTCCTTGCATCAGATTTTGTCATGTTTTTAACTCATATGTCAGTCGATGAACTCAGTCTATTATTATACTTGTACGTCGGAGTCATACATATCCTATGGCCTTGCGTCAGATTGTGTTATCATGGTTGGAGTTGTAACTTTGTGAGTGGGACACGTAACAGTGCTTCGCGTTGTATAACGTCTTTTGTTGTTTGAGGGCTTTAATTAAGTTGAGAATAGAACAGTATCTAAATCAATTTCCGCACCTACGAAGTTACTGAAACTTGTCCATGGCCACGCAAGTGTTGAGGTATAGATCAAGATTACAGCACTTGATAACCAGATATGTGTCATGGAGACGGTCCAATTTTGTCTCGTAAACAAGAATCAAAACAACAAAATCATACATACAAATATAATGATTTACGAAATTTGATAAAAAAAATCTACGTCTTCGAGACAAAGAGAGAGATTTCACTATAATAAAAGATGACTATAAGGCACAAGAATTTGATGAAGAGAAAAGATCAAAAAATCTTCACCCAATAGAGAATCGTCAGTACCAAAAACTCTCTAGAGTTAAGATCAATTCTCTTTTAAAATCCCAACACTATATATATATATATATATATATATATATATATGCAAATTATTAGATGATGCCCGACCTTACTTTTAGAATGTGAGGTTAATCATCTACTACTATCCATTTTCTTTTGAATGGCTTAGATTTGTTTCAGTTTTTAATATTTTTTTTGCATGTGTCGTTGGTTGTATTGATGTATAAAGAATTGTTTATTACTGTAGATTTCCTTTTTCTTGGATTTAATGTAGATTTGTACATTGTTTTAAGTGATATAGCTGACCATATTTATTTTCCTAATAAAGTAGACGTTGGATGCTTGCACTCGTAGTCATGAAGTGTTACTGTTACATGTTGGACAAAACATGTGTTACATGTTAAATGACTTAATATCTATTGCACTTATGTTTCCAACAAGTGTTACTGTCGGAAGATTCATGCGTGTCTTTTAATATTCCACACATATTAATACTCTATATGTTACTGTTACAATATGGATATTTATTGTTTACATTTAATAACAACATAATAACTGCTAATTTAGTTAATGTGGACATATTAACATTAGATGTGGACATTTATACCATTTTGAAACATAAGTTGTCATGCAAGTAGTCTCACCAACATACTTACAAAAATATCAATGATAATAGTAGTTGTGATAGATATATATGGCTCACATGACAACATAATAACTATATTAAATTGAAATCTAATTATAAGCATTGCTAATAAAGTTGGAACTTATGATCTTATAATAATTGTTTCTTTTACTGATTATTTTTCGTGTTCCAATAGAAATCCGAGTTTTTTTTATTCGTGACATTTTTGTTTTTTAGTTTTAGTTTCAGTTTTAACTTCACATTTCTTTGTTTTTTAGTGTCACACTTTTTTTTTCTTATTTTAGTTTTTGGTTACTACTTTTCCCTATTTTAGTTTCAGTATTACTATGCTTTTTTATTTTAGTTTTAGTATTTGAGATTTGTAGATATGTTTAATTGCATGTATTGTTGAATCAGCAATACTTTTTTCGTGGCCCAAGTTAGTGGCCTTGGTTTTGATGAAGAAAGGTTGCTTCTCTTTCACATGGCTAATACTTTTTTGTGTGGCCAAGTTAGTGACTTGGTATTGACGAAGACTGCTTCTTTTTCACATGTGCAATTATTGTGAATGTTACAATGTGAACATTTATTGTTTTCATTTAATAATAACATAATAATTGCTAAGTTAGTTAATGTGATCAACATACAATATGCTGATGATACTCTTTTGTTCGTATTGGATAGTAAGGAGAACATCATAAATATCAAAAGAATCTTATGTTGCTTTCAATTATGTTCTGTGTTAAAGATCAATTTCAATAAGTCTTGGTATTGGGGTGAGTCAGAACTCAATTGCCAGCTCTTGCAATATTCTGGGCTGTGATACAACTGAATTACCACTAATATATCTTGGATTACCTTTACACTATAAAATGGCCACTTATAGAGATTGGACCCTAGTAGTGGAGAAGATCTCAAACAAGTTGTTTCTTTGGAAGGCAAAATATTTATCCCTGGGTGGGAGGCTAACTTTGTCAAACTCTGTTTTATCCGCAATCCCTACTTATTATCTGTCTGTTCTACATTTGCCTACTAAAGTAGAGAAGAAAATAGATAAGCTCAGGAGCAGATTCCTGTGGAATTTCTTTTCTTCAAACCATAAAGGCTTGCATCTAGTCAAATGGGCAACATTGTGTAGATCACAAAAACAAGCAGGCTGAGGGATTATTAACTTAAGGAATTTTAATTTAGCTTTGAAAACCAAGTTACTATGGCAGTTACTTTCTGACAATTACCATATGAAATGGAAAGACCTTATTAAGGTTAGATACATTGATAAAGTCTAGCCTGGTGCTTTATTGAACTCTTCAGTCAGTAATTGCTCTCCTCTCTCGCAATACATGAAAAACTGTTTTGAAATACTTTAATTGTTTTACCACTTTTCATGTCCAGAGTGGCAGAAACACACTATTTTGGGAGAATAAGTGGTGGAATGGGGTCAAATTAAAATTATTATTTCCTGGGTTGTTCTCTAGATTTAAAAAAAGCATCTATAAAGAAAACTGTGGATCTCTATAGGACTGACTTTAATAAATTATTTGATCAAACCAAGATTTTCCTGGGTGATTATATAGCACTTCAATCTCAATCAGATCTGCTAGTCACTTTACTGTAAAATCTAGCTTTATTACCTAGTGGGGATATTATGATTTGGTTGCCATCTAAAGATAATGCTTTCTCTATTAACTCTTGCTATAAAGTTTTAAATGATGGAGGTATTTGTTTTTCCTTGTATTGCAGTATATGGAAAAACTAGGTACCATTAAAAGTAAAATTGTTCTCATGGTTGGTTTTATATAACAAGAATTTGACCAAAGTAAATTTAAAGAAGGTGGAATGGTCTTGAGTCTTGTATTTTATGCAATATGCATAGAGAGATTAATACCCATTTATTTTTAAACTGCTCATTCATCTGGCATATATGGAGATTTTTCTTATCTTCTGACTTGTATCCTGGTTATTTTAAAATTGCTGATCTATTCAATTCTGCACCTCCACTTAGATTCAAGTAAAATAAGCATGGTTGGGATGTTTTGCTCCAAGTCATCCTTGGCTGACTTGGAAGGAAATAAACAATAGGATTTTCAGGAATATTCGCAAGTCACACAATTTAATTCTTTCTGATATCATTGCTCTAACACAACATTGGATAGAAACTCTTGCAATAGGGTTTGAGAAAGAAGAGCTTCTCCAATCAATCTCTTCCATGCACAACGCATGGACCGTGGAGCAAGCCTCAAACATCTCTTCTTCTTCTAGAGGTTCCTTTTGAGGCTTTTCAGCCACAACATTCTGAACCTGACTCTAACATTCCTAATGCCATAGGAGATGGAAATGAAGGATAAGATGGCGTGCCAACTTTGCAATTTACTATCTCTGATTTTCATATGAAGATGTTATTTTAAGGTCATGTATGAAATTGGCATGAACTATGCCTTGATTTTATCTGGAATTGTTGGTTCCAATTTTTGTATAATTTTGGACATGACTATTCCTTGGTGGTGGTTTTCATAGCCAATGGACTCATAAATATAATCTACTGTTATAAAAAAAAAGCATTAGATGTGGGCATTTATACCATTTTGAAACATGGGTTGTCATGCAAGTAGTCTCACCAACATACTTACAAAAATATCAATGATAATAGTTGTGGTGATAGATATCTATGGTTTACATGACAACATAATAACTATATTAAATTGAAATCTAGTTATAAGCATTGCTAATAAAGTTGAAACTCATGACCTTATAATAATTGTTTTTTTACAGATCATTTTTCGTGTTCCAATAGAAATCCTATTTTTTTTTTATTCGTGATATTTTTGTATTTTAGTTTTAGTTTCCGTTTCAACTTCACACTTCTTTGTTTTTTTTAGTGTTATATTTTTTTTCATATTTTAGTTTTTGGTTTACTACTTTTCCTTAATTTTGTTTCAATGTTACTACGATTTACTGTTTTAGTTTTAGTATTTGAGATTTGTGGATATGATTTTGCGATGATGGTGAAGAAAATGGCGGTAGGACGGATGAGAGGGCGGTGAGTCATAGAGGTGGTGGAGAGAGTGGCAAGGTAGAGCAGATGACAATAGAGGGTGAGCCTCGTTCTCACTTTTATTATGTAAAGTCATTCATTTATTACAATTAATATTCTATTATACCGTTGAGTTTAAAAGATGTTTTAAGATGTATTTAATTGCTTGTATTGGTAAATGAATTGATCACTCAGTAATTAATTTATATTGCCTACATTAGTGGTTTGGTTAAAACAAAGAAAGGTTGTTTTCTTCACATGGACATTTATTATTGATGATGATCCATTCAAAATCCTAAATATCTCAACTTGTGGAATAATAATCGTTTACATAAAGTATAATTATTCACCCACGTTTCTTTTTTTTTGCCTATTAGTCATAGTTTTGGTCTTACGATTACATTTTTGTTATGTTAACAATTTTGTATTTTAATAAAATTTTTGATTATATGTTTCGATGAATTTTATTATGGTAGATATGATTTTTATTATATATAAAACTTACGATTTCAATATTACATTAACGATTATTCTCTATTAGTTTTAGTTTTGGTCTTACATTTCTTTAAATTTTATTATTGATATTTGTCTCAAATTGGTAGGTATGATTTTATCATAATGAAACAAAATTCCGTTAACAATTTTATATTTTAGTTTTGGTTTACTATTACGTAACAATTATTATATTTGTTTTATGTTAATGTTTACATGATTCTGTTATTATTTACCACATGTAATGTTTAAGTACACAATAGTACAATGATGGAGTTGTCTACTCTAGTTTACATTGACTCCAACAACATCAGGATGGCAGTGGCCACAATATACAGTGGTAATTCCATCGAAGGCGTCTAGTAAATATTGCTTAGCAAGTACAATATTCAACAACCGCAGGAAAGAAACAGTAAAATTAACAACAAAATAGAATGAAATTAACTCTGCTAACTCTCCATCTTCTTCATTTGCTTTGGCTGTGACCGTAAAGTTGGTATCAATTCCAGCCAAGACCTTCAATAATCCTTAAAACATAGCAAACATATGAGTAGATGTACCCCCAATTACCCAAAATTGTTCATTTTCCCTCCAATCTTCAATGCCAACTCCACTCCAAACCCTGCCATGACTACACTTCACAGATCGACATCAAGCACTAGACACTTGAAAAACATGAATCTCAAAAAAAACCTAAGAGTTACCTTCTCATGAACGACATCGAGGGAGGATGGTCAGCAAAGGTGTCCAGACAAGGCGTGGAGGACGACACTGCCTTTGAGCCCGTTGCAATAGTGTAGCTCTTCCTGGCTACTATACCACCACCACCAAAATACCAAGAGACACTACAACATTTTACAAGAGGAGGAGAAGTAAAAAAGAAACTGCAGTAGAATGGATTCGGGATAGGCTGAGACGATAGGAGGCGGAGGGTGCATCATTGTTGTTCCTCTTATCGATGTTTCTGCTTTCGTCGTCGCCGATGTAGGGGTTCCATCTTGGATTGCGGTGCTCAACGGTGGCAGGAACGTTTGAGGTAAGGAGGATGTTGAGGGCGATGAGGCAGTCTATCTTGCAAGCGTCGGCGAAGCCAGGGGCCGCTAAGGATGTAGTCACGAAGGGAGGAGGAGAAGGTGTGGAATTGGGGAGAGAGAGTGTCACACCCCAAATTTTCCACAATAATTTAAACAAATTAAATTACGGGAAAACTAAAGCTAAACAGTAAAATATCTAACCACCAGGAACCTGTGTG
>JAMKQA010004902.1:0-30365 GCA_024699735.1 Posidonia australis | reverse complement strand
GAGCAGTGGCCTAGGAACTCACGCTCTACCTGGAAAAAGAAAACTTCTGGCGTTAAAACCAGCAATAAGATGCAGTTGTTATGGTGGCGTGAATGCACATGCATATGGATGCAACTATCATGCGCTCTCTCACCAACTAACTGTTTCCTAGACGGTCGTTCACTGCGGGATCACACACGGGTAAATAGGTCTCTGACTCAGGCTAGAAAGTAAAGGTCCCCGCTCTAAATCCGGGCGAAAGCGCAAGTAGCGAATGGGTGGTGTGTTGGTGGCCTCGTCTCTTGCAGTAGCATGGAGCTGTACCCTCTACTAGCACCAGCACGACCCCGGACAAGGGGGACAAACTAGCAACACGTCCCACGCCAAAGTCATAGAACGGGTTACCAGAATTGTCCTTCGCAAACTGTAGGTGGACTCAGGGGAGAAGAATGCATGCACCTGTATGAATGAATCATGCATGTATGCTTTATGTCTTTTACTTGCATTTTATTAACCAGGGGGAGAGTTCAAATTGGTCTCTAGTTTTGCCTTATTAATTGTTCTCTGAGTTTGTGTGTTTTATTTTTATCAGAAGGGGGAAACAAATATGTCTCTACTCTCCTAGGCATGTCAAGTGCGAAAGGGGAAGAAAACACACAAGTAACTAAGTAAGGCAAGTAAGCAAACAAACAACAAACAAAAGGCATGATCATGGCATGTGCAAGTGTCGTGACATCATGATTGTGAAAAGAAAACATCCATCACATCAAAAGGCAAAATATATAGCATGTGTGTCCAGCGACAGAGCAAATGTGTGAAATAAAGTGCAAAAAGCACACTAAGTAAGCAAATAATCACAAGTAAGGCAAACAAACAAGCATGTAACACCAAAGCCTCTAAAAGCAAGCGAAAAGACTAACATGAAACCCAGAATCTAGTATCCCTAGCGGAGTCGCTAGTTCCTGTGATCGTGCCCCCGGCGAGGAGGTAAGGAGGCCACAGCCATGCCAAGATGGCGAGGGCGCGAGACGGGACGAGAAAGGGAGAGATGGAGTCGCCACCTGGTCTTTTAAGGTAAAGACGAGGAAAACCACAAACGATTCACTAAAAGTGAATGAAAGAGACACAAACGTGAAGGCCAGATGTCTACCAACCAGAGGATGGGTAAGGATTCCTATTACATATGGGGAAGGTGTTAGGCACCCCCGTACGTCCGAGAAACTCGGTCTTTCTAGTCTAATTCGCTTGCTAGAGGCTGAATAAGTGTTTGCTATGCCTAGATTGTGTTCTAATCATGCTGATGTGAGTGCCAAGACAATACTGACGGATGTGAAGGACCATGTGCAAAAATTACGAAGAAATCCACATGAATTGACAAAATCATGAATATCAAAAGGGAAAAAAAATAACCCGTGATGGGGTTAAATGTCGGCCCTCAGGCCTGTTATTGTACGCCCTCGGGCGATCAAGAAAATCGAGAAATTCTCGGAAAGCATCTCGCAAATCAGCAGAAATTAGGATAAATCTGAGAAAATCAAAAAAGGAAAATAATCCTCATTCTAGGACCATGTCGGTTTTGACAAGTTTTTTTTGTACGCCCTCGTGCGAGGAAATCCAAATCAAATCCCAAAAATTCGAAAACATGGAATAAAGATGGTCAAATCGAATATCATATGAAGGAATCCGAAGACAGACAGGAGAAAAACCACGGAAGAATGCATGAAATGCAGACTTATCCAAAAAGGAGGGACTAAAGTGCAAATACAGCGAGAACTGTGTAAAATGAATGGTAATGTACCTGAATGGGTAAAAGACACTAAGGAATGCGGTAGACAAAGGTTATGCATGACTTGGTGCAATAACAGACACACGTGCATGAATTGATGGCACAGGGGCAATTTGGTCATTTTCTCAGGCCAGAGATGACAAGTACTTGCATGGGAGCGATGCATGGCCTAAGATATGTCAAAATATATGCTAAATGTCTGGATAATGTCATTTGAAAAAAATAGAGAGGAAAAATCACCAAAATGATGTAAATGCAATAAATGACAATCATAGGGACTAAAACGTAAAATTCGCGAAAAGAGCGAGAAACTAGATGAAAAACCGGTTCATGATCCTTATTCTAACATGCAAATGATGAGTCCAGTGTTAATATGGCACAAGAATGTAAAAATTGCACTTGGATAATTTCCTGAAAATTCAAGGACTAAAATACAAAATTTACACATGAGTGCAAATGCGACCAAAATGTGAAACTAAAGGTCAAATCCCAGTGAAAACATGATGCTTAAATAGATTCCATGATTAAATGCAAAATAAGAGTGAAAAATATCCCCAAAATGTGATAGAAAACATTTAAAAACTCTAAATGACGGATTTAGAAATAATTTAAGGGTCAAAATGTAAATTCCATGTTCAAAAATACTTTAATGTGAATTCATGGGCCTTTCTACAAAATTTCAGAGCCTGGTTGTGACAAATATCAAGCTTTTATGTTGGTCAGAGCAATTATGAAGTTTTCTGAGGTTTAAAATGCAAAATTCATAGTGAAAACTCATTTTTTTAATGTTCAAGACCTAATTGTAAGGAAAGTTCTGTTTCCATGAAGAACAATGTGATTTTTAAAGAATCCAGGATTCAAATTGCAAATTTCCCAAAGACAAAACATTTCAGAAAACTTCAAGGGCCTAAATGCAAATTTTTAGGACTTAAATGTGATAAAAAAACCAATTTTATTAATCATCAGTGCAATTTTAAAGATATTCAGGGTTCAGAATGTAAAATTTACAGAGAAAACTTGTTTTAAAGACATTCAGGGGCTAAATATAAATTTTCAGGACTTAAATGTGATAAAAACATGCATCAATTTGCTAAAAATTAAAAGATGAACTCTTCAAGGGGTCAGATGCAGAATTCATAGGCAAAATAAAAGAATAAAATTTATTTTAAAAACTATAAGGACTAAAATGAAAATGTCTGGACCCATATGCAATAGAAAAGGACTGAAATGCAAGAAATAAATGACCTATTTGCAAAAGTAACAAACTAAAATGAACGGGTCATAAAAGGCCCATTTGAAGATCACCAGAGGTCGCCGACGTTCTACCGCCGACGACCATCTCCGGCGACCTCCCGAGGGTTCTCCAAGGGCTGGCAGGGCACGGGAAGGCCGGAGGAGCGTCACGGCGAAGCTCCAGGGAGCATCAGCGGGGCTTAGGGAGGTCTGGAACGTCCCCCCCCCCCCCACCTCGAGCTCCAGCGAGGGGCACTACGGCGGTGGCTGCGGCGTCGTAGGGCGTCGGACTGGCAGTGGCGCGGCGCGGGAAGCTTCGGCGCGTGGCGGGGAGTCCTCCGAAGGCCTTGGCTTGGAGTGGGAGGCGTCGGAGCGGCGTGGGGGTCTTGATGACGAGCAACGGCAACTGCGGTGGCGGTGGCGACGGCGCAGGCGAGCGGGAGGCTTCTCTGAGAAAGAGGGCACAGAGGAGGAGAGGAGAAGAGAAATAGAGGAGGAGAGGGGAAGGGCCCTGGGGGCCTGCCCGTAGTTGGGCTCAGAGGCCGCCGGCGATGGTAAACCCATCGTCGGATTTACCATCGCCGGAGGAGGGGGCTAGAGACGCACGGGGAGCCTGGCTCCCTCACGGCACGTCCTAGAGGCGCTAGGGGACTAAAAGGTGATGCTCTGAACTGAAATAGAGGAGGAGGAGGGGTACCTGGTGGGTGTCCCATGAATTCCGGCGATTGGCTGGCGGTGGAGCTTTTCCGACGATGGCTCTGGCTGCGTTCCAAAGGGTCTCCAGGGCTGCAACGTGATGGAGGGAGAGGTTTTGGATATGGTCAAGATGATCGGGTGGTCTGGGGTCCTAATGGATGCTCTCTCAGGATCTCATCTCTGGTCTCCGGCGATCGTCTGCTTTCTCCTCTCTTCTCTGTTCCAGTTTTGTTCAGTCCTCTCTTTGTGATGCGGTTCTCCTTATGGGTGGTTTCTCAAAGCTTTTAAGGTGTGGAAGGAGTGAGAGAGATCATGGGTGGTGGCTGCGGTTGTAGTTTCATGGGAAGGGGAAGTGGGGAGGCCAGGTGGAGGAAGAAGAAGGACTGTAGTATTATTTTTGTGCTTCCTAAGTTTTCAATTAGAGGTGGGTTTGGGCTTAACGGGCCTGATTTTTGGACTTTTGGTTTTTTTAGTATTTTGGTTTTGATTTTGGTTTTAGGTTTTTAGGATTTTGACTTTTAGCTTTAGATTTTGATTTTTGATTTTAGGTTTTTAATTAGTTTCATGATTTTTGGTTTTGTTATTTTAAAGTTTAATTGTTTTTAAATTAAGGTTTTTTTTAGGGGTTTGAGTGTAATTTAGTGATTTTAAGTTAGGGTCTTTAGTTAAGTAATTTAGGGTTTTTAGGATTTTAATCATTTTAAGGTTTTTTGGATTTTAATTAGAGTTTTTAGTTTAAACTAAGGTTTTAGGTTTAATTAAACTTTGTGGGTTCAAATTAGGGTTTTTTAACTTAATTAAATGACTTTAGGGTTTTTTGAGTTTAATTTAGGTTTTCCTTTAAATTGAATGGATTAAAGTGGTTTGAAAATGGATTTCACTTTGTTTTAACTTTAATTAGGGTTCTCACTTGATTAATTAGGATTTTAAGTGAATTTTGCTTGATTTTGATTTTAATTAGGGTTCTCACTTGATTAATTAGGATTTTAAGTGGATGTTGCTTGATTCTGATTTTAATTAGGGTTTTCACTTGATTAATTAGGATTTTAAGTGGATTTTATTTAACTTGGTTTTTAATTAGAGTTTTAATTAATTAATTAGAATTCTAAGTGGATTTTGGTGAATTTTGCTTATTTTGGTTTTAATTAGTGGTTTTTTCTTGGATTAAGTTTGAGTGGGTTTGTGTAGGCCTAATGGGCTTGTGTGAGCTTGTGTGGGCCCAAGTGGGCCTGTGTGGACCTAAGTGGGCTTGTGTGGACCTAATGAGCTTGTGTGGGCCTAAGTGGGTATGTCTGGGCCTAATGGGCTTGTGTGGGCCTAAGTAGGCCTAGGGTTCTGATGGAATTAGGGTTTAGGAGTGGTGGTTGCAACTAGAGCATCTTCCAATGGAGCCTGCCGTCAAGTGACTGCAAAATCGGGGTATCTACAGGTACTGACACAAAGGCTGTGAAAGATACAAAGAAATTGCTTTCATCTATGTTTAGCATAAAGGATATGAGACTTGCATACATGATCCTAGGGATCAAGATAGTAAGGACTTCAGAGGGATTCACCTTGACATACAATCTCACAATATTAAGAATGTACTTATGAAGTATAAGTATTTTGATTTGACAATAGTATACATGTCGTATGAGTATGTGCACAAGTTAGAGGAAAATTGTAGGTAAGTTGTATGACAACTAGAGTATTCTAAAGTTGTTGAAAGTCTCATGTATACAATGAATCACACTAAGTTAGACATAACATTTGTTGTGAGTATGTTAAGTAAGTTCACTAAGCCCCTGTTTGGAACATGGATAAAACCAGAAATAAAAGGCAGAATTATTTGGTAAATCAAAAAGTGGAATAAAAGAAGAATAGTAATTCTTATTCTGATTTACTTATTCCAGAATAGCTATTCCACGGAAATGATGGAATAAAGTTATTCTGATACATGTATGTATACAGTGTGTTTATTTTTTGTTTAAAAAATAATTCATATATAATATGATGTATACATATTTTAAATTAGATATATATCTTAATAATAAGTTGATTATTATTAAAATACATATTTTCCACTTATTCCAACAGTTATTCTGATACTGATTCCACTTTTTATCCAAACTAGAATATCTCCCTATATACACTGCTTCACCTTTAGAAGAAAATCACTTCCAACTGAATAGCAATACTATTAGAATACCAATACCATTTTCTACTTATTCCTACGTTTCTTATTCTACATCAAAAGAGGGGTTAAGACTCCAAGGAGCATTAAATTGCTATAGAAAGGGTGATGGCTTGCTTTAAAGGTACCATGTCTTATGCTCTATACTTTACTAGCTATCTTATTATAATAGAAGCATACTCAAATGCGAGTTAGGGAGGAGAGAAAGATGGAACATCCATAGGTGGATTTGTCTTTCTACTTGATGGATCTGCTATATTGTGAAAGTCGAAGAAGTAGAGTATCATTTCAAATCCTACATGGAATCTGAGTTTTATGCATTAACGATCATAACTAATGAGGCAGAGTATCTCAAAAAGTTACTGTTCGATCTTTCACAGTTCAAAAAAAGAATGTCAGGCATTGCTATCTCTTGTGACAATCAAGTGGCTGCGACAACTACTGGTAATGATTTGTACAACAAATAAAAGAAGACTATGTAAATCCACCATGCACATATTTTTGATCTACTTAAAAGGGGTATGATCATAGTGAATGCCGAACATTGCTATCTCTTGTGACAATCAAGCGGCTACGACAACTGTTGGTAATGATTTGTACAACGGATAGAAGAGGACTATGTGGATCCACCATGTACATATTTTTAATCTAGTTAAAAGGAGTGTGATCATGATAATCAACGTAAAAGGTCAAGAAAATCTAGTTGATCCCTTTACTAAAGGTCTCACGAGAGAATTCCTAGAAAAGACGGCAAAAGGAATAGAACTAATGTCTATATTATAAACATCTATGTATTCTATGAGTTAAATATTTGTTATTAGTTCAAAAGGTAATCTATTAGACTTTTATTTAATGGTTTAAAGAAGAAATAAATGGTTTATTTGTTTGTTTTCATTATTTATCTATTCTGACGGAGTTGGGCTCCAATAAGTCTATTCCTTATGGTGCATTTTCTGTTGAAATTGGTAAGATGCCTTAATGAGTCTTTACACATGTGAGATGCTTTATACTTTTACAGAAGACACACTATGAGTAGTATCGCAGGAATTAGGTCTAAGACCTCATATTACAGTAATGTAGCTTCACATTATAATATTGTAGAACTACAAGTCATGATGGAGTTAGTACCATCAAGAGATCTGAGACTTCGTGCCAAAGTAGTATTGGCATCACAGTACTTGGACCACAGGAATGTTTGGATGTTTATTCTAAGAAATCTAGAATTTCAATGGGCTTACCTATGTAGTGTAGAAATGAGGACGTCTTCTATAGGACGTGTAGACTGACTTGAAAAACACTTGCAAACACTAGGTTGATATAAGGCCTTTATTATGTCACTAGCTTAAAGAAACTGGAAGACTATGTGAATTGATAAACTGTGAAGGTTGTTTAGCTCAAGACTTATTCTACTCACATCTTGTAAGAATTCAATGTCACAAATGTGAGATTCAAGCCTGTAGGGCATTCTAACATTGAGCACAATTATCTCTAATTGAAACAACAGTTTGAATTAGTAGGTGATTGGAGAATTACTCTAAATAATTCAAATATATATCAATAGTCTAGCAAACATCTGCTGAATACAGAGCCATGGTATAGGGATTTTTCGAACATCCACACTGGACGTTCATTGCTTCGTTTCGAAAACAGTGAATTTTTAGACACCTAAGCTGAATGTTTGTTGATTCGTTCTTCAAAAGCAATGTTTGAGTGGACATCCACACGAACCTTCACTACAGCGTAATTATGTTTTTTGTTTTCAAATTTATAAGCTACTAATCACAAAATTTATTTCCTTTGATTTTAAAAAGGAGAGATAATTTACATTATCTCACCTAGATTTAAGGAGAGAATCTCATCTCTCAATATATATATATGAGATATATAAAAAGAGAGAACTTCATGCAAAAAATTCTTTTATGTAACTATGTAGATCTATATCTTTCTCAAAAGACAAGAAAAAAGTGATTGTACAGTTTCAGAGGACGAGAGAGAAACTGATCGTATGCTTCAAAAGGATCGAAATAGACAAGAAGGCATTCTAACAGTATTTCTTTTATAATTAGTTGTGAGTACACATATCGTGACTTTTCATCGTTGATACTTGAAAACGATTCGATTAGAACTTGTCACACCATAGGGATTGAATAATACTTTAAGGACCAATATTAATTTGATTACACTATAGCGAAATACATAGATAGTCTTTTCAAAAGAATTTTTCATCATACACGAATAAGATTTTCGAAATTCTCTGAAAATTTTATTTCTATATAGATTTTATTTTACATATTATTTGTGTTACCATTATAGTTAGTCATATTAATTGTATCCAACAGAAACCAATTGGAGAAAAACTTGAAACCAATCGAAGTAGTAGAAAAGTTATGCGTTCATACTGAGGCATGGCTATTCTTTTCTTTTTTTTGTAAACGGTAATTAATTTTTATTAATATAGAAAAATGTCATCTAAAGTATTGCAGAGTATTGCCAAGACAAAAAATATTACAAGTATGAAACCCAGTCACACAGCAGGTGACCACCAAAAAATATTACAAGTTTCTCAGTTTCTTATGGCATGGCTATTCTTGAAAGGGAAATTAGTCAAATTACTATTGTAAATACCTGCAAATGGGTTGGGCACTTGGACCCATCATCCCATAATATAACCTTCTTTATTTCTTGGACTGACTAGGAGTACCATCTAGAAGGAAATGATACGTTAAAAATGAGCATGGAAAATCAAGAAACTAACTTACCAAATGAAGAGCTCAACGTAGATTTTTTTTTTTTTAATCTTTTAGATGGAAAAGGTTATAGAAAATTTATTTATTTTCTAAGAATGACCAACAATAAAAATCCATTTCAATTTATCATGTAAATCCTTTATTATCTAAATATAAATATTTAACTCAAAAATAATTGACTATAAGTAAAGAAATCGATTTATATTTAACAACAAGTTCAATCTTTACTTTTTCTAATGTAAGTCTATTTCTCCTCACTTGTAACTTCTTTTAGGTTCTACAAGTGTTCTATTTTTTTTTTTTTGGAATATGAGTAGATGTATGTGAACTTAACCTTGTTTAAACCTTTTTTGATTCTGATATCATGTTAAAAAAAGAACATACAACTCGAAACCAATTAACTATGATTAAAGTCCATAAAGAGATTCATCTACATAAAACGACAAATTAAGCCCTTTTCCGATGTAAGTCTATTCCAACATATGTTATAATTCATTTATAAACTTTTATTGTATTTTTTTATGAGAGAAAATCAACAATGGATGAGCAACTCAACTTGAACACACTGGGTCCTCTACAACATGTATTGAAGATTTGAAGAGAATGCCTACAACTATTAAATTAAAGTCATTCATCACATTAATCCTCACTTACTTAACGAATAAACTAATGAAAGTTAGAATTAGACGCATTATATTCAATTATTAGCGGAATTGATTCCTTGAGTTTAGCTTATGAATTCCTAGGTCCAATTAAACCTAATCCTTGAGCTTAAAGGATATTCTGCTAGTAAATGACAGACGTAAGGACCAGTAAGCATGAAATACCTTCACCTTTCCGGTAAGTAATATCAAGGTAAAAGCCTTCAGCACATTCATGCTAGTTTACATTTTAAGACTTCAATACATTGTTGGCAATATCAACATACCTACAGTTTCAGACTTTCAATTTTGTCTATGTTGGATCAAAATACGGAAATAGCAAAGGTAGGCAACTCAATTACAAGTTTTTATAAGATGACCAAGTAAGACATTCTGGCCGAACAACAAATTAGGTGTTTCAGCTACTAAGCTGAACTGGACTACACCTTCTTAGTGATATCAATCTAAAGTTAACAGCGAATACAGAAATTGCTATATTAGGCGTGCATGTGTTACACAAAAGCATAAAAATGCATGTACCAACTTGACAAAACAAGTGTACTTACAATATGGCGCAGAGTACTCTAAGCTCCCATGGAAAAGCAGCATGGAGTGAACTATGCTAAACTAAACAAAAAAATAAAGGGTACCCAATAAGAGTAAAATATTCTGACTCCAAAAGCTTGCACCAGAACGATTGTCGTGCCATTGCTTGCATCAAATCAATGGCTCGTCGCCAGGGCCGTCACCAAAAGACCAAGCACCAAGAAGGGCTGAGCACTGGCCTGCTTGATGAGCATGTTATAAGATTGAAATTATTTATTTGGAAAATAAATTCCCAGGGGAAAATGCTAAAAGTTATTACCTGATACTTGACATCATATTTGATGGGATCCTTCAGGAAGTATTGGAACTGCTAGGTTATAATGTGAAAAATGCATTATATGAGGTATTAAAGATTTCTGAATGATCTGTAAACCCACGAGTACGCACAACACGAGCTAAAGAAGGAAAGAAATTAATTGGTATACATTACAAATCTATTTCCAGTTACCTGAAAAACCACTTGCGGAATTATCAAGCCAACCAAGGCAAGTGCATAATAGGGTTTACCCGCACCCAGGAGATATCCTGAGCCATGAGTGAAATTACATCATGTAAAATATTAACTATACATTGACTGAAGATTTATGTGTTGACTTCTCTACTATTGCAAGTAGTGTCGCCATTATGGTGCATTTGCAGATGTCAGAAGGCAGTGGAAATTTGGAAAAGTTGATGTCAGACCATAAAAGTTTTGCAATGCGAGAATGCTAGGAGACAGCATGTAAAATAATGGAATAACCCAACGGCTGAATGGATTAATTAGCAGCATGCCGATCGCCAACTAAAGAGATAGGAACAGCACGCCACGGAACCACCATCTTTATGACATTATGGCAGCATTTGTTCCGCAACTCCTACATCAATTCTAATTCCCAACGGTAGTTAGATTTTTCAAACAAATACTGACATCAAAGAGCGTTGCTAGAGAAAAATTTTACTCACAACCCTGCAGATAACATTTGATTTGAGTAATAGGCATGGACAAGTCTTGCCTTGAAATCTCATATATGTCACTAATGTATAATACATGTAATACCAATATAATCATAATTTTTTTACAGAAATGATATTAAGTGGGTAGAGTGATATAAATGTTGACAAAGAAAAAGACCTACCGCAAGGCTAACTAAAGAAAATTTGTCATTGTCAAGGTACATCGACGATTGAATTGCAGTCACCGCAACTTGCTCCTCACTAACTGCCACTCGAACTACTACTGAACTCCTGTACTCTTTTACATCATTGACGGAGTATATCACAACGATCAAAGTGTCGACAATCTGAAATGACAATACCCATGTGCTCAGATATGCAATTTTCGATTACTTGTGCTAATCTTTTCTACAAATATCAATAATTTCTTCCCAATTGCGATAATCAATTAGATATCTTTCATGACTAGTTAATCTAATTTTGCCCTTTGTTGATCTCCTTCTTTTGTGTTGGCTCGAGTAGATCAATTTTTTCTCCTTTTTGACATACTTCATTTGAGAATTATGATGTACTTGGTTTGAGTAGATCTATAGTTTTTCCTATATTGACAAGCTTCATTTGAGACTTTTAATATAATGTGCTTAACTCAAATAGATCTGTACTTTTTACTTTTTTGACATGTTTCACTTTTATTATGCTATACTTAGTTTCAGGCTTTTGTTATGCTATGATTGTTATAATGTACATGTATTTTATCCTTATTATTTTAGAAGGTTATATGATAAGTATACAGTAATTATATGATAAGTTTCTTGTTGTACTTACCTCCTTTTTATGTGATTATTATGTGTATAAGCTTCTAGTAAATTGTTATGTTAATAAGTTTCTAGTAATTTACAGTAATTATATGATATACATTTTTCTCTTCTTCTTGTGATTATTATGTTGTATTTGTCTCCTGTTTGTTGAAATTTATAGTATTGAAATTTATAGTAATTATATGACAAGTTTCTTGTTGTTAATGTAATACATTTTTTATGTATTGTAGTTGAGGTTGTATTGTATTGTACTAACCTCTCTTGATGGCTAGTCACAACCGATTATACAATAATGTCGGTAATGTTTGACTAAAGCCAAATATTGAACGTCGCATCAAGATGAGATCATAATAGAAACATTTCATAATATAGTGGAATTATACTGAATCAGCTATCTACTTAGAAATATTCTCCATGATGCAAGATTTACGAGTGACGGAATTATAAGGAACATGCTTAAGGGTCAATAGAGGATTACATTTGACAGTTGTAGGATCATATAATTACTATAAACTATTAAAACTTATCAACATAACAATCTATCAGAAACTAATACACATAACAATCACCACAAAAAAAGGGTAAATACAAGAAGAAACTTATCATATAAGTATTGTAAACTTATCATATAACCTACTAAAATAATAAGAAAAAATACATGCATAACAATCTACCAGAAACTAATATACATAACAATCACCACAAAAAAAGGACAAATACAAGAAAAAATACATGAAAGATGCATGCATAACATAACAAAAGTCTCAATCCAAGTACAAAATAATAAAAGTCTTAAACAAAACATGTCAACAAGGAGAAAAACACAGATCTACTCAAACCAAGCACATCATATCAAAAGTTTACGAAACATGTCTACAAGGAAAAAACATAGATCTACTCAAAAAAAGTACATCATAAGTCTCAAACGAAGCATTCTACAAAAGGAAAGAACAAATCTATTCGAATCAGCACCAAAAAAGAATATTAACAAGGGACAAAACTAGATTAACACTCATGAAAGATGTCTAATTGATCAACGCAATCGAGAAGAAATCATTGATATTTGTAGAAAAGATTGACATAAGTGATCAAAAATTACATACCTAAGCACAGAAGTGTTGTCCTTTCATATTATCGATACTCTAATTATTGAGATGCACTCCAATAGTGACAAAAGAGTAGGAGAGTCCAGTAACAGTCCGAGTAACGATCAACAAGGAGAGAGGAACTACACTCCAAGTGTCGACGTACCTTAACAGTGACAAACATTCTCCAATTGTCTTTACAGTAAGTCTCCTCTTTCGCCAACATTTACATCACTCCACTCGTTCAATGTTATTTCTGTAAATAAACTATGATTATATTGGTATTACAAGTAAATGTTAGAGACATATATGAGATTTCAAGACAAGAATCAGTAGACTCTCCACAAGAGCTGTCCACGTCCACTCCTCAAATCAAATGTTATTTATAGTATCGAGAGTGAATTTTCTCCAACAACACTCTCCGATGTCCACGTTTGTTTGAGAAATCCAACTACCGTTGGAAGCTGAAGCTGAAGGAGCAAGAGGAGTTGCAAAATAAAGGCCGTCATAGATTATTACAATTAAGAAACAGTGGAAGTACCCTGACGTTTCCTCCATCTTATCAGTGAAATAGAGTCCACATCCATTTTTATAACTCGAAAGATTTAGAGATAGTTGTTAGTGTGCTTTGAAACGAAAATTAATGAAGCTAACATGCCAAAAAAGGTATCATTTACTTGCATACCTGCAATTGATAACTGAGTTACGTCTATGGCTCCGACACACATCCATTTGGCAGCATCAATGCCAAATGCAACAGGTAATGACTGAGACAAGCCGTACGTACGATATATAAGCATATGACATGTGGAATTAAATCTCAAATAAGATGAGGATGTAAAAAAGAAAAACGATACGAATATAACCTGCAATCCCAAAGCCTTGTCTCCTTCAATACTTTTGAAGTCATTTATAATCGCAATCCCTAACTGGATCATAAATTAGACTTAACTAAAATACATTTAGACAATAGTACTAACTTCAAACTCTTGTTAACATAGTGAAAATGAAAACTTACCCCGGCTATACTATAGAGTAGTGTAAGGACAATAATATCAGGAGTAAGAGTACCAAACAAAGCCTGACCTGCCCACCTACCAATTTAATTATGTAAAATATCAGTTGTGGATTTGAATATGTGATGAACATTGAAAAGGAAGACAAACATTATAAGAAATCAAGCAAGCTAAAGATTAGAGAAGATTTAACTATAATTCGCTACTCTAGTGAAGAAAAACCAAGTAAATTACTAACCAAAAACCATCACCAGCCTACAAATAAAATGCAACCAGATCAATATGAAGTTCAATAATGAAAATAAGGGTACCATGGTAAACTGATGTAGCTTGTTCCTAGAGCAAGGTTCCCTATCCATCCATTCTGCTTTAGCTTAAGGGAAAAAAAGTAGCAGAAGTCAGCTTCCTGTAGAATCCTATAATCTGCTCTACTGTAGGATTTTAAAGAACTAATCATGTTTAAGAGTTTGAACTGAATGTATTCTCTGACATACAAAGAGAAAAATCACATGTACCTTCAGGGGTGGGGCAGAATATATATAAGAAAGCAAGGACCCACCAAGAGCTAGATAGAAAATGGTAGGTTCTTTATGCCCTGCCTGGCATGTTGAATAAGAACTAAGTCATGAAATTTTATATGGAAAAACTAAACATAAGAATAGATTTCAGAACAAATACCCATATGTCAAGTAAAGCCCCCAATCCAAGCCCTCCTAAAAGTAACAGCCAGATCTGGGTTATCACCTGAACCAGAAGAATAGCTTTCCAGTAAAAGCAAATACAACTGACCAAGTTTTTCTTATGATATTTTGACAATGTTTATGAGTTTTCTTTAAATCATAGAATTGCACACAACTAAAATCTGTAACAAATTGTTTTGGTTATAGGCAACAACAAAGAATTATCATAATTGAAGAAACCATAGCCTTATTTAAAGGTAAAATAATCATGTTTGAGGGCTACAGCCTTTATTTTTAATTTAAAATTAAAAAATTATCATGTTCTTATCCACCTTATGGTCTATAATACACTAGAAATTCATACTATTATGAGGCTTTTTTTTCCTGTTGACTAAAGTGATTAATAGCTGAAATTTATTAAAATGAGAGATGTTCAGACTAGGGCCTGTGGTTTTCAGATTGCAGCAAATTTGTATACTGTGGTAATCCAGAAATATGTGCAGAATGTTTGCTTGACAATGATTTTAATCTAGAAATGACCTATATTGGAACAACGTTATAAAAAGATATTCACAATAAAAAACCTCAAATATATGTGATACTATGTACAAATTAGCATACAAGATGGAACAAGCGCACAATGTTGTCCTTCTGAGATTACATGAAGTGTATTTTTCTTAACAGCAGAAATGAATTAATATTTATGGTGGCTCAGATAATCTTGCAATTATTTAGGTTTCAATAACTTCTCAACCATTTCATCATCACATGATTTTAGAAAAATACACCACATAAACCAGAATATTTTGGAGACAGTAAGATACATCTCAACATCTCAAAATAGTTACCTCCCCCTCAGCTATTGCTCCTGAAGGAATTGGACGATAAGGTTCATTTATTGCATCAATCTCTTGATCATACCAATCATTTAGAGTCTATAAGAGAAAAGAAAGACAAGTCAAAAATGCAAATAAATTTGAATCTTTTGGTTTTCAGGCAAATTTCCAAAATAATTGAAGTTTATAATGGAATTGGCAGCAAAACTTAACCTGTGTATAGCCAGTAAGGCATGGGCCAGACATAAGCATGCATACAATGGATTTAGCTACATCTTCAATATTCCAGTGAAAATTTCCTGGTGGATCAAATTTGACAACATTACAAGTAGTTTGCTGATACCTTGACAATTAAACCTTCCATAAGAAAGACAAAGGGCATCTACCTGAAATTTGAAACTCAGTGCTAATTCAGCAAGTAATAGTAGTATCGAAAAAGTGGATAAAATCAAACACTTATTGAGGTCATAAAGGTAATTCAGCTTATTCCAATAATGTGTGATATTGTTCAAGTGATAGAGATGCATATAGTTACTAATTGATGTATTATCTGTATTCCTTCCAAGCTATTGTATATTTTACTATATGAAACACTATATTGTTCAAGATAGACGTCTACTATGATACCAACATGTATCAGTCATTCTGACCCACCAACACTTCGTGGACACCTCCAGACCACATTTTTGAATACCTCATACAATGAGTCTTCAAATCTAAGGGAAAAGAGAATCCATTGTCACATTACACGTGCCATTTCACTTTTTAGGAAAATAAGATGCCACGATAATCTATTGTTGACTGGAATTTTCAGAGGTGGATAGTAACACAACAAAAGAATATATATAAGCAGCTCAGAGCTCAAGACAGGAAACACTGTCAACATTAGCCTCCATTCTGGACTACTTCCTATATAAAGGAAAATTAAAGGCAAATGACACCAAGGGTGGAAAGCTGATGACTTAAAGTACCTAACTTGACAAAAGTAACAAACTACCAGGCATTAGATGGAAAGCTCAATGAATTCTCAAAAGCTATACAAGCATTTGTATCCAAATAGTTCATTTCATAGGAAAGTTGTTGTGTGACACTTCATTTATATAATTTTATTGTCCAAATAATATTTTGACAACTATGTCGTGTGGCATATCAACTATGTCATGTGACACTTCATTCTGCCTTGTGTTACAGAAATAGAGAGCACTCTCCTGTTATAAATAACGAACAAGGTGAGATGCAAATCAAAAGTAACAGTAAATCTAGCCACTCCTTTTACAACATTTACTATTTTCTTAACGAAAGACAACAAACAAATTTTGAATGCGAAATTGTTGTCAACCCCGACCCCATACAGTGGGATTAAGACATGATAGTTGTTATTGTGGTGGTGGTAACTTGTGCAGAAAACATAGAGAAACAGATGCATTTAATCATATACATGGGTCATGTAATTGTACTCTAGTTATCTGGTATTACAGGGACAATCTAAGGCACCTGGGCAATTTGTCTGGTAAAAGGCACAACCCAAGATTTATCACATTGAACTCTAAGAAGTAGTTCTTCAGTTCATTTGGGATGTTAAGTGATTCAACAAAATAAAGTAAGTTCGCTACTTTACATATATATACATTCCAGAAGCTAATTACAAGTGCAGATTCCATGTTAAGTATGTGACTTGAGAAGCTAGCAAGAACACAAAATTATGTTGTGCTCCAGATAACCCTTTTCAGGAAACTCTATGCAATGTGACTTTTGCGAGATACCACCACCATTTCAGTTACCTTCAGGTAATTAAAGATATGTTATGCATATATGCTATTCTTTCTAGAAAAAGAAAATCTTGATTTTCTTGGCAATCCCTTTACACAATTTTCCTCTAAGTTGTCTTGGAATCCATCAGCATCCTGAAGATCCCTTCATTTATAAGTCTTTCTATGGTTCCCTTCATTATTTATCATGTTATGTTTATGAATATAATCATGGAATGAAAATCACAGGCACATTGCTTGCATGTATGCCAGATAATTCAACTTCAAACTTCAAGGCTGATGATAAAACTAAATGAATTGAACCTAAGGTTTGGAATCTTTCAAGACTGCCAACCACCATGTTAGGGAAACCGTTATTTCTGCTATGTTCTTGGGTTGGTTATCAAGTGAGATCCCATTATTGTTGCTGTAAGCTCTGGTTAGTTCGGTTGTTGAGCTCCTTAGCACTGTTGGTGTCTTTCCCAACAACTAGTAGACAGCTAATAGAATTCTGTTAGTGCCAAGGAGTAGCCATCGAGTGTGTGATGGACCTCCTATATAAACCTCACGCTTTGAGGAAAGGGTATCGGAATTCGACACCTCTGGTTTGCTATGAACTGAGAGGATTTGGGTTCAACATCTCTTCTTTTACCTTTTTCCATTTTTTCCACTGGTTTTGGTCACTTGTTACTTAGCCAGGGCACCCATCCACTGGTTTGGAGGGTCTTCGGCAAGGTGCTCGTGAATCTGGAACTATCAAATTGGTATCAGAGTGGGCACGAGTCGCTGCCACCATGAGATATGAGAAACTTTATGGTTTCAAGGTTCTTATGAGGGAGGAGTTCACCAACATCCAAGATGAGCTTAGATCTGACTTTCAAGTAGAGTTAGAGGCGAAATCCTGGAATCTAAAGCAAGACATTACAGGTTTGACCCAAGCGCTCGGGGAGGAGATGACGGAGATGGCTAAGAAGCTACATGAGCTAGAGTTGGGGAAGCATGGAGGCTTGGTGGACTACAGTTGCAACCGTGCAGGTAGTAGTTGGAGAGAGGGTAACTTGGGGGGTCACGGCAGTGACAGTGAAGCTTCCTACATACAATGGACTACAGGATCCAAAGAGGTGGCTCTACAAGATAGAAAGGTACTTCGTGATGCATAGCACACCGAATGAACAAAAGGTGACCATTGCTGCATATCACATGGATGTCGATGCATTGGAATGGTATTGATTCTATAGTGAGAGGGGAGGAGTCACTTGGGAGGAGTTGTCCAAGGCACTCGTAGTGTTGGACCTAGGTGCGAGGATCCTATGGGGAAATTGTCGGAACTTAAGCAAGAAGGAACTCTAGAGACTTATCATGCTAAGTTCGAGAAGTTGAGTAACAAGGTGGAGCATATGACTGAGCCTATCCAATTAAGCTTGTATCTGAGCGACCTTAGGGAAGATCTAAAGTTTGAGGTAAGATCCTTCAAGCCTAAAACTCTAAGAGAGGCTATTGAGACGACCAACTACCAAGAGCTTAAGGTTAAGAGCAGGAGGAATTACAAACAAAAAAACTAGTTATGAACATACCAGAGTTCTAGTAGAGAAAAAGGTAGGTTTAGAAGTAGAAAGGAAGGACAGAGATCCAATCAAGACAATAGTGAGGAATATATCAAAAGAGGAGTACGATAGGAGAAAATTAAAGGGGTTATGCTTCAATTGTGATGATAAGTGGAGCTTTGGGCATAAATGTAAAAACAGGCAAATGTTTCTCCTCCTGATAGCTGACAGTGTAAGTGAAAAGGAGGAAAGGAGGCATTCTGTCCTACTACTGAAGGACCTGAAGTTTCATTCAATGCTATTAGTGGCTGGATTACTCCCAAGACTATGAGGGTGCAGGGATCTATTAGAGGGAAACCAATCACCATACTAATGGATTCTGCTAGCACCCATAATTTTATGGATGCTCGGATGATCAAGAAGGCTAGCCTACACCTGAATGTGAAAATGAGGATGCCAGTGATAGTAGACATGGGAAACTACCTCTAGTTTGGGCAAAGATGTCTGGGTGTCCCACCGCTAGGTGGTTGTAATATGGTAATGGCGATAGAATGGATGGAGGAATTGAACACCATCAGCTGGAATCTCAAAGAAAAGGTGATTGAATTCTTTTACCAAGGCCAAAGATGGTGTCTCGGGTGACTTACCTTATAAAACTCCAGTGGTTTTGCAAGGAGAGAAGTGTGGAAGGTCATTAAGGCAAGCAAAGGAGATTTGCTAGGTGGAAATTAGAACAGTGGAGGAGGAGAAGACAATTGAAGAATTAGTTAGTGAGCAGTGTGTTGCAAATATATCCTTACTGTTGACATATAAGGATGTGGTCACTACTCCTAAGGAAATACCACCTGTCAGATTTTGTGCTAACAGAATTCCATTATTGCCTAATAGCCAACCAATCTGCAAGCAACCATACAGACATGCCCCATGTCAGAAATTGATCATTAATGAAACAATCCAAACTGCTGTTGCAGATAAGTTAATTACACCCAACCAGAGCCCCTATGTTGCACCACTGTTTTTGGTGAAGAAGGGGGATGGGGGACGGCAAATGTGTGTTGACTCAACCAGAAAAGTGAAAGATAAATTCCCTATTCCACTAATTAATGACTTGATTGATGAGCTGCATAACTCACAATTTTATACTAAGTTAGATCTTAGGCATGGTTATCACCAGATAAGAGTGCATGAGGAATATGTCTATAAAATAACTTCTAAAAACTCATGATGGACACTTTGAATTTTGAATTAGTTGTGATGCCTTTTGGACTCACCAATGCATCCTCCATTTCTCAAGGATTGATGAATCATATCTTCAAAGCTTATAGTAGTAACTGGTAAGCTCATATGGAACTGTAAGATGGGAAGAAACTACTATATTGTTCATTTTAATAACAAAGGAAAATAATATCTTATATATAAGAGAACACATACTTAACCTACAAGTAATCTATTAAATGGATAATACAAAAATCCATTTAATCTAACACTCTTTCTCAAGCTAGAACATCCAACATACATAACTTGTTACATAATAATTTTTTATATTATTGATAAAAAAACTACATAACTTGAAATAAATGGAAGTAGTAGTACTAGTAGATATTGTAGCTGTAGTAACTTCTCAGAAGTCCCACTCAAATTCTTCACTAACAACTCTCTAGAAGCCATGAGACAGATACGAAGAAAGATCAAAATACCAACAAGACAGTCAGACTACTGCACCAACACGTGTGAACGTGACAAATCCACACGACAGAGACGACGTAAAATCAAAACACCAACGGGACAACCAGACTGCTGCACCAACACATGTAGACGTCACAAGTCCACACAACAAAGATGACGTAAGATCAAAACACCAATAAGACAACAAGACTGTTGTACAAACACGTGTGGACATGATAAGTCCACACAACGAAGATGATGTAAGATCTGAAGGTCGTCTAAAACATGAATCTGAACAATAATTAGTTTTTTCCCTTTTTTTCTTCTCTCACATTCTCTTTCCCTTTTTCCCTCTCTCACGTTCTCTTCTTTCCCTTTTTTTCACGTTTTCTCTCCTCCTTTTTTTTGACTTTCTTTCTTTTCTACTTTCACTTTCTCTTTTTTCTTTCCCTATTGTTGCTTCTTTTTCCTTCTCCCGCGACAACAATGGAACTATGGTGGAAGCAGCAGATCTGTGGTTACTGACGACAATTTGACAAGAAGGAAGGTCGGAGACGACGATAAGTGTGCTGTTGTGGCACAAGCAGGACCTCTCCTTCTTCCTCTCCTAATTTCTCCTTTTTTTAATGTTGGATGGCTTACAATTGGATAGGAGATGTTGACAGAGGAAAAAGGAGTAGTTGCGGGTGGTCGAGGGACCGACAACACCTATGAAAGACGATAAAGGAGACAATGGGAGCACACAAGACCGATGGCGCACGAAACCACGAGAACGACACCGATAGGGAGTCGATTTACGAATAGAAGGCTGCCGACGGTTAGAAGGATTTTTCACGGGACCACTGGTGACAGAGCAACCTAGATCTAGGCTTCCCAGCAGTGAAATCAATCAAGCCTACGCCTCACAGTGGGAAATCAAACTTTGAATGGAAAAGAATGAGAAAAAAAAGGAGAGGTTTTTCCTTGAATCCACCTCCGTCAACAATAATGCTGCAACAGCGCGCGCTCAATCTCAAGTGAGTTTTCATCCTTGCATTGCAATATGCCTGATGCAAACTAAAATGCATGGTGAATAGTTGAAAACCGAGTTGTGCCTTCCTAATACATCAAGGAAGAAAGCCAAAGAAAATCCAGAAGCAAATCGAGTCGGAAAAGCATGCAAAAACCATATAAAACCTGTTGTGTGCTACTGAAAACAGGCCAATGTGCCTGTTTGGTGCGCCAGACTGGTGCTCCAGTCTGGTGCGCCACTTATGTGCGCCTACGTGGGTCAGGAAAATGTGCTGAGGGAAAACAGAAAACCATGCAAAGTCAAAACGTCAGAGAATGCATTCTGGAAAAGTATACAGTGTAAAATACTTCTGTAAAACTCGGAAATCATGCCTTTAAAGTGAAATAAGTGCAAATGCAATATCTATGGACCTTGTGCTCAAGAACCAGTAGCCTCACACAAGGTCCCACCTATTTTGTGCTAAATGAAGGATGCAGGATTCAGCCATGCTACTGGATCATGGGCTGATGCACAAGGTTCTCCACGTAGGAGTAAAGTGCATGAGAAAAACATGAGCAATTGTTTATGAGCAATATGGCCATGAGAAAAACATCTCTCAGGTCTTTGAAGTCTATGAGCAATTGTTTACTCTTCGTCAAGGAGACCATTCTGTTCCAGAACACTTTCCCCTATTACGCTCTTTACTTGACGAGCTTAAGGTGCATCAGCCTTTGACGACGAACATTACACGAATGAGACAGTATCGGAAGGAGCTTGCAGTGGCGATTTACCTATTTAATTTATCGTTAGACCTCAGTTCTCATATTAGAGGTCAGATTCTAGGGGTTGACCGTGTTTCTAATCTACAGACCACTTTTACTCGGGTTCTCCATATCTCCACAAGCACTTCTTCAGATTCATTCTGCTATGACGGCTATTCGTGGTCGAAGACGTGGTGGTTCTCATGACTGAGGTCGTACAAATTTTGGGGGGCGCTCCAAGTGTACCCATTGTGGCAAAACTGGACATCGTATTGAGAGATGTTGGGACTTACATGGTCGACCTTCCTCATCTTCATCTGCACATGTTACTACAGACGCTACACCAACCATAGCCACTAGTAAAGAGCAGACAGTTACCATTTCACAGGCTGTTTATGACAAATTCCTACAACTTCAGGCCATTGCTTCCACCGCTACTGCCTCTTACTCCACTTTCACAGGTACTAGTACTTTCCTGACTTCCAAGAATTCTTTCTGGATCATAGATTCTGGTGTCTTCCCATATGTCAAGTACAAAAACTCTTTTTACCCGTATTTCTCAGTTATTCAACATTAAATCTATAACTATTGCTGATGATCGTTCTTGTCCAGTTTCTAGGCAAGGAGTTGTCCAGACTTCTTCTCACCTTTCTCTTGATAAAGTGTTATGTGTACCTAATTTTCTTGTGAATCTTCTTTTGATTAATGCAATTACCAAACAACTCCATTGTTGTGTGACTTTTTTTCCATTTCACTACACTTTTCAAGATTTACAGACAGAGAAGAGTATTGGTTTGGACCGTGAGCATGGAAATGGTGTGTACCTGCTGGTTGGCAATGAGATACCTCAAGGATTAGCTTCTGTAGCGTCTACTTCAGAGCCGTCATCTTTATGACACTTCCGGTTGAGTCATCCATCTCACAGGAAACTTCAGCAAGCCTTACCATAGGTAACCATTTCCCAATTTAAGTGTGAGTCGTCTCAGTTAGGAAAACACCATCGTACTTCCTTTAAGCAATTGCGTCTTGTGTCCAGTTCTACCATATTTGAGTTAGTACATTGTGACATCTGAGGTCCTTCAGAGTCCCGTCTGAGTTTAGTCATCGATACTATTTTTTTTTTATTGATGATTTCTCTAAGATGTCTTGGTTATATCTATTAAAAGATCATAGTCATATTTTTGATATACTCAAAGTTTTTGTTTCAGAAATAAAAAATCAATTTGATGTTATTCTCAAATGTTTACGTACTGATAATGCATTGGAACTTATTCAGAACAAAGTTGAGTCTTATTGTGCATCTCTAGGCATTATACATCAAACCTCCTATCCACACACCTTTTAGCAGAATGGAGTAGTAGAAAGAAAGCACAAACACATTCTTAATGTTACTCGTACCATCATGCTTCATATGAAAGTACCCAAATATTTATGGTTAGATGGGGTACTTACTGCCACATACCTCATCGATAGGATGCCTTCTGCATCACTTAGGAGTGAAATTCCCTTTAGACGTCTTTAGAAAAATGCCACCTTGTTTTCTTTACCTCCTAGAGTGTTTAGGTGTGTAGCCTTTGTCCAGGATCTCTCACCTAGACATGACAAATTTTCTCCTCAGGCAATCAAGTGTGTCTTTGTAGAAAACTCCAGGACTCAACATGGATATAGGTGTTTTCATCCATTCTTTGGTAGATATTTTGTGTCTACTGATGTCACATTTTCTGAATCTTTGGCATACTATAGTGACTCTTATTTTGAGGGGAAGTCAGTCGTTGAGTATGTTCTTTTACCCACTGTTGTCCACACTACCACCACAGATCCCCCTTACAAGTATATAAACATCACCAGAGACTACCACCTTCACCAACGACAGAATATAAACCATCTTCTTCCTCCAATGTAGATCCATCCCTAAGCGATTTACATCTGCCAATTGCATTAAGGAAAGGTAGTCGGTCTTCCACAGCTCATCCTATCTCCCATTTTGTTACCTATGATTTTCTCCATCTACAATTCCATGCTTTTGCTTTGTCTCTTTGTTCTGAATCCATTCTCAAGAATCACTAGGAAGTACTTTTACTTCCTCAATGGAATGCAGCAATGGATGAAGAGGTAGCTACCTTGATAACTCGTGGTACTTGGGAATTAATGACCCGTCCTGTGGGAACTCAAGTAGTCACCTATCACTAGGTTTATACTGTCAAATACAAAACAAATGGCACACTTGATCGCTACAAAGCCAAATTGGTAGCTCGAGAGTTCACTCAGACTTATGACATTGACTATGATCAGACCTTTTCACTAATGACTCGCCTAAACTCCATCAGGATTATTCTATCTGTGGCTATAAATAATTCTTAGGATTTATGACAGTTTGATGTTAAAAATGCTTTCCTGTATGATGATCTCACAGATATTGTTATTATGGAACAACCTTCAGGGTATGTTGTTCAGAGGAAGAACAGAATATGTAAGCTCAAGAAGGCGATCTATGACCTAAAACAGAGTTTAAGAGCATGATTTCAGAAATTTAGCCAAGTGGTAATGAAAAGAGGCTTCAAAAAATATGTTGTAGATCACTCAGTCTTCTACAGGAGATCTGAATAGGAATGTGTGCTACTTATGATATATGTAGATGATATTTTGGTGACAAGTAGTGACCAAGAAGACATTAAAGAGGTAAAAGAATATCTTCCATCCCACTTTGCTATAAAAGATTTGGAAAGACCAAAATATTTTCGTGGTATTGAGTTCGCCTATCCTAGTGGGAAAATAATGCTATTCCAAAGAAAGTATGCACTCGATCTTCTTCAGGAGATAGGACTCTTAGGATGCAAACCAAAGAACACTCCTATTGAGCAGTCACCACCATTTTGGGATACCGGTTCTAAGTTGCTAAATGACCCAAGTCAGTATAGGAGGTTGATTGGCAAGCTTATTTACTTGACAGTAACTCGACCAAACATCTCATATACTGTTAGTCTACTGAGTCAATTCATTCATGAGCCAAGGCAGGTTCATTGGAGTGGAGCCTTGAGAATCCTTACATATGTGAAAAGCTCACCAGGGAAAGCCCTGATATATCAAAAGAATGGACATGTTGATATAATGGCACACTCAAACTCAGAGTATGCAGGTGATAAAGGAGACAGAAAATCAACCTCTGATTTTTGTACCTATGTAGGAGGGAATCTTGTAACATAGAGAAGCAAGAAGCAGAATGTGGTGTCTCGTTCTAATGCAGAGGCTGAGTATAAGTCTATGGCTCAGACTACATGTGAGATAATGTGGTTCTTTCTAAACTTGGCCTATCACCTCAGACACTTATGCAAATGTTCTGTGACAATCTCCATTGTCAACAATCCTACTTTCTACGAATGCACTAAACATATCGAGGTCGACTGTCACTATGTGAGAGATATGATTTTGAAAGGGGTCATTTCTACTCCACACACTCAGTCATTTGAACAGTTAGCTGATACCTTCACTAAGAGTCTGGGTAGTAGTGTGTTTATGTCTTTATGTACCAAACTAGGTCTTTTTGATATTTATGCTCCAACTTAAGAGGGAGTGTTAGAGAATTAAAGTTAGAACTTATTGAGTATGTATGGGTTAGTGGGTTATTGGATATTCATTTAGTAAGGTATCCTTTAAATATATAACTCTCGTCATCTAATAGCAATAATCATCTTTATCTTTCTCCCATTACAGTGTGTATTGGTACAATACCCACTATCACTCAGTTATTGGTATGACAACATTTGAAGCCATTTATGGGCAACATCCACCCACATTGCTCAGGTATGAACCTGGAACTGCAAGAGTACAAGAGGTTGCATCTAATCTCAGGAGCAAGGATGAGATACTGACAGAACTGCAGCATAATTTGAAGAGAGCTCAAAACAAGATGCTCCAGCAAGCTAATAAGCATAAACGGGAGAAGGTATATGAGGTGTTTTCTAAGCTCAGTGCTCATTATTATGGCCCCTATAAGATAGTGCAGCAGATTGGAACCATGGCTTACAAGTTATTACTGCCACCTGAGACAAGAATCCATCCAGTATTCCATTTCTCTCAATTAAAAGCGAAGTTGGGAGGGGCTTTGGAGACATGGTTACCCATTGATTCCATGATTCACGACAAGGAGCTCAAACTACCAACAAAAGTACCCGGAAGAAGAATGACCAATCAACATAACAAGGCTGTGTCGCAGCTGTTAGTGCAATGGGCATCGAGTACTGCTGAGGATGCAACATGGGAGAAATATCACGACTTCGTACAGAAATATCCAGATTTTTCCCTTGAAGACAAGGTCTGAATTTAGAAGGGGGGAATTTGTTAAGGAAACCATTATTTCTCTTAAGTTCTCGGGTCAGTTATTGGGTGAGAACTAGATTTTGTTGTTGTAAGCTACAGTTACTTGGGTTGTTGAGTTCGTTAGCAGTATTTGGCGTCTTTCCCAACAACTAGCAGACAGCTCACAGAATTCTGTTAGCGTCAGAGAGTAGCCATCGGGTGTATGATGGACCTCCTATATAAACCTCAGTGTTTTGAGGAAAGGGTATTGGAATTCGACTCCTTTGGTTTGCTGTGAACCAAGAGGATTTGGGTTCTACATCTCTTCTTTCAACTTTTCCATTTTTCCCACTGGTTTTGGTCACTTGCTCAGCCATGGTGCCCATCCAGACGCATAGTGGTAGTTCGGAGGGTCTCCAGCGAGGTGCTGGTGTATCTGGACCTTTCATACCGATTCAAAATTCTTCCTTGGACTAATCGACACAAACGCCCTTTTTTTTTTACTGATATTTGTGGAAACTGACTAACCAAAGAAAGAAAGACAAACTTACCAGAAGCAGCAGCACCACAGACCACTCCCCATACCAATGGCGGCCAAGTGACTGGTTTCGTGAGTTGAAGACGAATCTTCCATATATCCTGCTCAAACCAAAGTATGACCAACAAACAAATACGTCATGTCAAGCATACATTTCAAGAACCATGTCAAGAACTTATGATAGCAAAAAAAAACTTTCGAAAAATACATCACAAAAGGAAAAGTCAAGAATCAGACAACACTATTTCGAGAGCAGAGATGACAAAAAGGTCACATTTTCTTTAGATGCGCCCTTTATACCAAGCAACTGGTTGAAGCTGGACCCTGCCGCGGGCGCCCGATCCGGAGCCGTAGGCTTCACTGCAACACAATTAAACCTAATTACAGAACATTCGACACATCTAAATCAAAAAAAAAAAACGAAAACACAAAAGTTCTCAAACACCAGGGGAAAAAAGGAGAAGAAGAAGATGAAGGAACCTTCGTTCGTATCCGTCTCGGCTGCTGCCCTAACAGCGAATCTCCTCCCTAAGATTCCGAATTTTGAAATGTCAGCCCGAAATCAAGACAACGAAATAGACGGAAACAAGAAAACCGTAGAGAAGTTCTTTTTTCTCGTAGTTACTCGAGAACGAGGCTGATGCGGGGGGCGAGAGGTGGAGAGGGGGGCAGTGGAGGCGGCGAGTGGAGGAGAGTGCGGTGGACGTGCCGCAGAGCATGGAGGCCATTGGGGACGGAAGGAGGGGGAGGGGGAGGGGAAGGAGGGGGAGGAGGAGTGTTGGGAGTGAGAGAGTGGGGGGAGACTTCGTTATGCTCAGTAGCAGCAGCTGCTTATGATGATGCTCGTGAAGATGGAGGGAGGATAACACCGTTGATTGGTTGTTTGCCGGTTAAATATTGCAGATCGCGGTCGGATGGTCGGATGGATGGAGCCGTTGTTTTCATGTTAGAACCTTGCATTATTATTATTATTGATAATTTTTTATTAATTTTCATGCGCCAGTGTTAGGATAAATTACTGATACCTCAATATTTTAGTAAAATGTATTGTAGTACCTAAGGCTTAAGACATATCATTTTAGCACCCAAAGTTTACAAAATAATAATAATTCTTACCACTGTCAATTTTTACACTCGATTGACTATTATACTCTTATGTATTTATATCCCAAAAACTCAAATGTCACTTGCTCGTTTCACAAACACAACCCTCCTCTCCTTCCTCTGATTGCATCTTAAATTGTAATTTCTTGTCAGTGTGGCCTGAGGCTAAGGAGTTATTCAAAAGGAATCCTCAAGGAGGAAAAGTTGAAGGAGAAGGTTTCAGAAGTGGAGCAATCGAAAGAGGAACTATTGGAAAAATATATATTCAACTTTCTGAGCGAGAGAGAGTGTTCAGAGGAACACAAGCCCACCATTCTAAAGGACTCTGATTGCGTGAGTCCCAAGGAGTTTAGAAACGCAATAAAAAAAGCCAACATCTTGGATGACTATGATTTGAAATTTGCAAGGAAGACTAAATAGAAAATAAAAGGTCTATGCAAGAAGGGATAAAAAGTAATCATCAATACAGAGTATATGTATCATGGATATTGATCGAAAACACCTTCTGAATCAAGGACTTTGTTCCCAAGCATGCATGTGAAAGAGACTAGTACAACCACATGGCCTCCTCAACCTGGTTATGAGAAATATGTAGATAGATTTAAGGACGATCTTAACCAACTACCATGGTATAATTGACCAGGAGGAATGGAACTTCCACCTCCTTTTCAAGTTTGAATCTCAAGTTTGTGAAAATATATGCATACCGATATCAAAAAAAAAAAAAAGATGTAAGGACGATCTTGATTAGAAGTTAACGAGTTCTACAAGCTGTTTGAGGAGGAAATATCTTGTTGAAGCTTCAAAGGTGAAAATCTATAGACAAATTTAAGGAAATATGTAAGTAGAAGGCACTCAAAATGATAGAAGGGGATCATAAAGATTATAGGAGGCTTAGAGATTATTGTAATATTCTAAGGTTGAAAAATCCTTGGACCACAAAAATTCTTAGTGTGGAGAGGCCCATACCAGATGGACCTCCATACCTCCGAAGGATATTTATTTGTTTTGATACACTAAAGAAAGGACCACCAATTTGTAGATCTAGTCTTGGCATTGATGGTTGTCATTTGATCGGCTTTTTCGGTGGTATATTGATTAGTACTTTTTACAGTGATGGAAACAATCAAACTTTTCTAGTGGCAATTGTTGCTGTTGAAGCTGAGACAAAGGATGTGTGGATTTGGTTTTTGTCAACCTCAGTGGAGTCAATTGGGTAACGTTTTGTAAGCGTCAGGCAGAAGATATGGATACGAATTGTTTTTTTTTTTCCCCATATTTGTCAATATGTTTACTTTCATTGTTAACTTCCATTGCGACATCTGCTTTTACTGCTTTCTCAGGGCTTGGTAGAGGCATTTGATATCCTAATGCCAGGCATAAGGGCAAGTATTACCATGGAAACTTTAAGACAAGACAGGTGCCTGGGAGATGATGTGTACAACTACCTTTCCAACGTAGACCCAGGACTTTGGCGTAGATATGGGTCTAGTGCAAGAACAAAATGTTATCTTTTGAGTGACAACATAGCAGATTGGTCATGAATAGTCACCAAGAAAAGAGAGTCTTAAGATGAGAGGGCTTGTGGTGCCCAAAGATTCAAACTAAGATGGGATTGTGCATGCTATCATGTGGAGACATTTAGGTGAGTTAAGTATTACCTTTTTGTATCTAGTATTACTTATTTAAAAACAACCAACATACCTATCTTTAAGATTGAAAACTGAACAACATATACTGCCGTGATTTACCCTGTACCTGACACATCCCAATGGCCACGTGGTGAGAATGAGGACATACAAGCACCAACTACGAGGAGACAATGTGGCAGACCCAAGAAGATGAGAAGAAAGGGCCCATTCGAGCGTAAAGACCCCACTATGTTGAGAAGGAATAGCAATACACTGTAATGCAGCAAGATTGGTATTTTGGGACACAATAAAAGGTCTTTGCAAAGGTGCACTACCAAAAGTAAAAGTGAGGAGAGGAGGGAGAATAGGAAAGTATGGGTAGAGATCAAATTGAATGTGGTGTTACTAGTGCTCCTGTTGAACAAATAGAAGGTGTTACTAGTGTCCCTATTGGTCAAAGTAAAGGTGCAAATGGTACAAGTGAGACTACTAGAAATGTTGTTACCATTAGATCCAGTAAAAGGAGAGGGACCGCAAGAGAAGGAATTCTAAAATAGGTTGCTAAGAAAGGTGGAGGAGGGAGAAGAGGAGCAGCTGGAATCATTACAGTAGGAGGAAGTTCATTTGTTGTCCAAGGTGAAGGAGGAGCAATTTTTTGTAAGAGGGGAGGGATAAAGAAGCAACGTTTTACCGAAAGTTATGAATGATTTTAGAAGTATGTTAAATGAAAAGTGGAGGATACGAAGAATATAAACATGGAGGTTTTTTTTTTTTGATGTTTTTGTTGTGGGTGTGATCAAAAGATCACAGGACAAGTGAAGGATGAAAATCCTAATTTTTTTTGTTTATTTTTAAGTT
>JAMKQA010004901.1:0-27227 GCA_024699735.1 Posidonia australis | reverse complement strand
AAATGTCACTTTACTCCTTTGGTCACTGATTTTCGGTGTGCCGCTTGATCTTCCGAAACTTGCTGAAACGGTATTCCGATTTGGATCGGTCGACCGTTTTTCTGGTAGCTTTTGATTTCTTTGAATTTCGGTGCTCCGAGTGATGTACCGATATTCCCTGATTCGGAATATCGAAATATTTCGGAATTCCGATTTGGATATAAGCTACAAAAAGCTTCTATCTTTACATATGAGACCAATTACATACATAAATGAATATTATGCTTTTGTAAATGCTTTTCATATTTTCTTAAGTGATTATTAACATTTAATCACATTTCATTTGTTATCATCAAAATATATTTATAGATTTGTTCAACATCAATGTCTAGAGCAACCAGAGAATCATACCCAGCTACACAGAGGTATCATAATCCCTAGGACCACTGTCACGATACCGCCAGGTCTAGACGACACCTTAACCTACAAACCTCAAATGTCAATACTCAAAGTAACTAGAGAATCATACTAAGCTACACAAAGGTGTCATACTCTTTGGGTATGTTTCCACAATTCCTCCAAGTCTGAATGATATCTCGACCCACCGACCTTAACTTAGGACTTGTGCTCAACTTTTCCAGAGGTAGCATATCTCCTGGATCTACAACACAATCCTATGGCCTCTTGGTCTCCATAAACAAAAAATACTGGAAAACACTTTCCAAAATCCTTACAAAACTCATGCAATTATTTTCCATATATCTTTTGAAAAATCATTTTGAAAACCATTTTCAAAAGCCACCTCAAAGACACCACAAAACACCGTACCAAATGATGCACGAAAAGCTATGACAAAAACTACAAAATTCTACATAAGACTTTGCGTCAAAAACCACACGAATCATTATTCAATATGCCACACAAAGTTCCACACAAAAACTGCTCAAAACCACCAAGAAAATCCCCACTACAACCACTGCCATATTGGTCGTGTAGGAAAAACACACCCCTAACATGCACGCCCAATACTCACAACAAAACGTGCAGTTAAGCTGTGCCACAGGCTTGACAATTGGCCTGAGGACATTGAGCACATACCATTGGTCTCCAAGGGTAAAAACCTACAATAAACGACAAAACAAGCACAAAACTCGAGGAACACAAGAATTCAAACTACAAACCACACATCCAACACATACATATCAAATCCTATATTCAAAATTCCTTATTCAACTGTAATATCACAAACCACAATAATTGGATTCCTACACGTACCCAATAGTGGCCAACTATCATGGTACAAGATTCTCACTTGGAATCCCAACACAATATCAACAATAAACATTATAATAAGAGGATTCCTACTTGGAATCCCAAGCACAATCATAACAATAGCAACATATTAATAGGGTTCCTGCTTGGTATCCTGCATAATCATTGGAATAAGAATAATATTAAGTAAATAAAAGAGCTCTTAAAGTAGGTCGTGTACCGTTCATCAATGACCAACTCCCACACTCACCCGACATAGCATTGGTGACTCGACGGCTTGGCTCGTGCAATGGTAGGGGTGGTGGTTGCAATGGTGACAACAGGTGAATGACAAAGGCACAACAATCTCTCTCTCGTCCCCCTCACAACTCCCTTTCTATCCTACCCTTATTCCTCCCCGTCTTCCTCTATTTCTCCTTTGTCTTCTTCACAGCATCGATGTTGGTAAGGTTGGTGACGAGCATTGCCAGCGGCAACGAGCACGACGGTGAACCGATGGCCTCTCTTGCCTCCTCTTTCTCAATTCTCTCTCTCTCTCTCTCTCTCCCTCCCTCCCTCCCTCCCTCCCTCCCCTACGAACCCATTCTCCACCTATTCTTCTCCTCTCTCTCTCCCTTCTCTCGATTTCTCTTCCTTCCCCAAACCTCCATGGCAATGTTGGCAGCGACACGAGTGGCAAACATCAATAGCTGGATCAGTGGGCAGTGTCTCCCCTCTTCTTCCCTGTCTTCCTCTGCCTCCTTTGTTCTTCTTCTTCTTCCATTCTTTTCTTTTTTTTGTAGGTTTAAGCTCACAACGTGGAGAAGAAGCTTTAGATCCTAAAAGCCACTAAATCAAATTTAATTAAACTTAGTTTTGGGCTCAAACTATAAAATTTATGTGTCGACATTCCACGCCAACACTCCACACCTCCAGCCTACGCTAGGAGGCCGCACCTCTAGTGCACACTTGGCCTATTGCAGACCATAGGTGTTACACCTTTCTTACCAGTGGAGTATACTCTTTCACACTAGGCACCTTGTACCATATAAATGTTGTTTGAGAGTACTCTCAGTTTACACTTTAGTTTAGTACTTCCCATACAAAGTTTAGGCTTGAAGAATCTTCATCTGTTAGAAATTCCTGTTTGCATTTCCTAAACATCCTAAGAACCATCATCCCTTTCTTCTTTGTAGCCCAAGCCCCACCATGGTATAGCACTATTGTGTAATCAATACATGTGTCCTTATCGCTATTGACAAAAACTAAGAACAATTATTACTACATTCAAATTAATAGTGCAAAATTCACATAATACAATTAAAAATGGAAACTCACATGAACTATCAAATTAACAATAGAGAACAACACAATTAACAATACATTGTGCAATTAATCAGTACAAACACTAATAAATTGCAATTAATAGTACAATTAACTAAATCGTAGCCTCAATTTGCAAAAAATCCTAATTTTATTGACAAATCATAGCCCTAATTTTAAAAACCCTAATTTTATAGACATAAAGAAAACCCTAACACTAATTTGAAAGAGACCAACCCCAATTCGACAAAACCCTAATAACCCTATACTCAATTTGAAAAAATCCTAAACCAATTTCATAAATCGAAACCCTAATTTGGAAAACCCTAATTTTACACGCAAAACCCTAACTCTAATTTGAAAATTCCTAAACCAAACTGTCAAATCAAAAATTCCTAAATCCTAACAATGGATTTTAATATCACAACTTACAATAAAAAAGGAGTCCCACAAGGAGCTTAGAGTTTTTAAATTACCTTCTTTAGGCCATGGCTCCACCTTCAACAAGGTTGTCGAAGTCTAATGTGGCTGATGATAGGGACCATGCACTTGGTTGACAATAGGAACCACACAACCACTCAACCCTAGATGTCCTTCAAATGTTGTCTCACAACTCTTCCTTACTCCAACGACTGCTATTATCCTTGCATGACTCTTGTTGGCCAAGTAACCTCGTTGAGTCGAGCTCACAACAAGAACTCCAAAGAAGCTCCCAGATCAACAATGAAGTGAAAACAACAAAGGAAGACAAAAGAGAATGAGACTAAGGTGACCAGTTTAGGGATTAAGTTCCTACCATTTAGTTAGAGGGTAGGTTAATAATTTCCTACTCATTTAGTTGCTTTGAACCTAGGTTAAGTGTAAAGTAGGTAACGAAAGCTCACAATAGGTGCATTCAGAGCAATTTTTTATTCCAACGAGGGTATGAAAATAAATTTCATTATAGAGCGAATTGACGAAAATATGTACTTTAAAGAAGATAACGACACAAAAAATCCTTCCATTTATTTTAACTTAGATACTAATCATATTTAAATTCTATGGCATGTATGTATTAAAAATGAGGTTCAATGTTATAGTTGATATTTTTTTAAATTTAGATGATATTAATCGTAGTATATGAGATTATAAGTGGTATAGCTGTATTTTTCCTAAAACGTAATCCAAATAGCAACTTAGATGATTCAACCCTACCCTAGGTTCCAGGGCCACTTTTTGATTTAAGCGGGACAATTTTCTCAAACATGATAAAAAATCAAAAAGCAAACTAGAACAAGTCATTTGAAACTAGTAAAAGGGTATCTTGGGGATAATGAAATTACTTGCACGAACGTAAAGACAAGAGGATGTGGGTCCGTTGTGTCTTGTGTGAAGGAAAGTTTGGTTCAACGGCCACACCGTCACCGTCACCGTCCGAATCAAATCCACCTTCCTTCTCCGGTCTTCACCATCGCTACCTCCTCCACCCGTGAGTCACCAGCCCTGTACCTGCAACCATCTCCTCTTCTCGAGGGGCCACCTCTTGTATCAACTTCTTCCATTTCTTCAGAATCAGGAACTAGTCAGAGCTCTTCTGGTTACTTTGCTTGATGGACTTGGATTTCTCCTTCAGGCAGCTGCTCTAACCATATCCCAATAAGCTCATCTCATCATAACAACTTCCAGTCTCATCCCCATCTCCACCAGTGTGTGTTTGGTTGTGTGGCTTGTGGTTGGGACATTGATGTGGGTGTTTCAGCTTAATACCCATTTCTCTGTTTACTGTTCCTGTTCTTCCTACTATCTTCTAACACGATTCGTATTTTGTTGGTCTTGTGTCTGGGTGATTTTGCTCCCATTACTTCTGAGGAAACCCATTTGTAAAAAGTTTCATCTTTTGTTGGCTTATGGTAGGGTATCTAGCTTTTGGCTGAAGAACAAAAAGGTCGCCTTTTTTCATATGAACAACGTTTTTGAGCCCCTGAATGAATTGATTTTGCCTCCATTTGCTGAAAATCCAGATACCCACTAGAAAAAAATCTCACCGTTTAGATTCCAACTTGTATCGAAGTTTCATCTCTACTGTCATTGATAGTTGTGATTACCATGCCGTTCAATCCAAACTCTCGTTCCCCTAAGAAGGACAGCAGCAATCCTTGACACTCAAAGAGCATGTTTGGGACTCAATCCGGTAGAGGTATCTCCCATGGGCTTGCCTCTGGAAGACCCTATTTTAAACTCGCCACGTCCGAGGCCGCCGCTACGGTTGTCGCTTCCCCGTCCTCTACCTCCACCGCTAGAGCAACTGCATCCGCTCTCAAGAAGGCCAACAGCCTCACCGTGAAATTTCAGGACATCTATGGCTTCAGTGTGGAAGGCAACATTGATGATGTCAATGTTCTGAATGAGGTCAGAGAGAAGGTGAGGAAGCAGGGTAAAGTATGGTGGGAACTTGAAGCAAGCAGGGGAGCAAATTGGTACCTGCAGCCTAAGTCGAAGTCTGAGGGCATCAGTGTTGCGTCATTGAAACCCTCCGTCCTTTCCAATACTGTTACTCTGAAGAAGCTCATAAGGAAGGGTATTCCTCCAAACTTGAGGCCAAAGGTATGGTTCTCGGTGTCTGGTGCGGCTAAAAGACGGTCAACAGTACCTGAGAGCTATTATGAGGATCTTATTAGTGCAACAGAAGGGAAAGTCACACCTGCGACACGGCAGATAGATCATGTGAGTTTCCTTAGGTTTTGGTTTGACTATCTTGATTAGTTGATTTTGGACAACATTCTGTAGTAACTGATTGCCTTCTAAACTGAGGCTAAAATATTAGGTTCTTGGTCATTTTGTTAATTATGAATTCAATTATGAACAGAGTGGTGTGGGTACATATGTTTACCACAATGTGTTACAAAATTGGAAGTCAATTCTATGAATGGGGAAATGCTGGTGCCCCTTTGTCCAGGCGAAGATCTCGTGTACTCGTTGAATTTACATGGTCATTGCTGAAAGATTTGAGTCTATCTTAATACACTGGAGTTAATTTGATATAAGCTTACCTCACACACACTAATGTCCATCATTTGGAGGAATGAGAATGATTTGCCCCGTTTTTGGAGATTCATGCTGCAAATACTGCATTTTGGTCATGTAAAAGTAAGATGTATGATCATTTGATCTAAAGGAAAGTTGTGGACGTATTTGAATTACTGTAGAAGGTCTTAAGACCATTCACATTCTTTAAACAATCTAGAACAATATACCAAACATCAGAATGAAAAACAATCAATTTGAGATACCTGCTTGAAGACTGAAGAAGGAAATGTCACAAAAAAGTCAGAAGCCATAAAAAAATGACATATTAGTTCTCTTTTCCATGACCATAGTCCATAGGTGCAAATATTGGCACAACAAAGATCTTATTTAAGGTTCTGTTCAAGACAGGGTTTATACAACAATCTGATAAAAAAAGGATGAATTGTTTTTCAGCAGATTTTCCCAAGTCTTCATAAATACATGTGTAATGGCAGAAAAGGTCGCAGAGGCCTGTTTGTCAGAGGCTGAGGTCTTCCTCTTCCTTGGGTTAGTGAGTGGGCTAGCAAAATGGAGACTGTAGGTCCATGGCAGCACATGAAAAACAAACATGCCAATAAAACTATTAGAAGCCAATTCTTTTGTGAAACAAATTTTCGGACTTGACTTGGTTCATAGTTAATACAAATCATCCCTGTAACAAACTAATAATAGTTCACAAGCAACAAATGGTTGTAATCGCCAGTTCCATTTTGCAATGTCGTGCACCATTAATTAAAAAGTTCCCAAGTTTTAAATGTGCTAAAATTTATTGTAATTAATTCCCTCAGAAAATAATATCACATAAGAACAGTATCATTTCAAGTGAATTTTCTTTTTCCTTGAGAAATTAGAACTTTTCCCTGAGGTGGTTATAGAAATCAACTCTTATTTATTATGTGCAGCAACAGATTTAGGACAGAACTATTAGGTGGTCATGCTGGTCAACTCTTATTTATTACGTCCGCCAGCAGATTTAGGACACAAGTAACTTTCTAGGAATATGAAATATTAGATGCTGAAATGAATTAGGGGAAAGAACAAGAGAGAATAGTAGGATGAATATGACGTTTTCTGATATGGAGCTATCTTAGTGTCACCTGCATAAACTTTATGGTTAAAATTGTAGAAATATTTAAAATTTGTGATACTTACAATATATATATATATATATGAGATTTTTTTTGGTGTTAGACTTCTTTAATCTCTTAGTAGTAATGTTTGTCAGTCTGGAGTTCTGGATAGATGTAAATTAGAAACATAGTGCACTATGATTGCTCAATCATCGGATTTAGATATTTACAGCTTCCTTTTATTCTGTTCAGTTAAATGCTAAATATTCTAGACATAAAACTCTATTATTGAAATGGGTTTTCATCTTCTCTTTCAAGGATTACGTCACCTTCCTTTTCTCACATCTTTAGCTCAAAATCTGTTAAGATTAAAGGAAAAGTAGAGTCTAATGTCATTCTGTAGTGAGTAGTTACATACTTATATGAGTTATTAGATACCCTAGACTAAATAGATATCCAATAATCTAATAACCTACTACAATTAATACAAGATAATAAGAAAACTCTAACATCCCCCTCAAGCTGGAGCATACATATCAATCATTTCTAGCTTAGTACACTAAGACTTAAATATCCTAATACTCAATCCTTTTATAAAGACATCAGCCAACTGCTCAGATGATAGAGTATAGGGGATAGAGATAACTCCTTTCATCACCATATTCCAGACATAATGGTAGTCAACCTCGATATGCTTGATATACTCATGAAAAGTGAGATTATTGAAAATAAAAATGGTTACTTGATTGTCACAATGCATTGACATTGACATCTCAGATGAAGAACTAAGCTCTGATAATAGAGATCTCTGATCCACATCATCTCAAACTATCTGTGCTATGGACCTATATTCTACCTTTGTACTAGATCGTGATACCATATTCTGTTTTTTGCTGCGTCAAATGATAAGGTTCTCTCCTACATAAGTACAAAAGTTAGATGTGGACTTCTTATCTCCTTGATCTCCTGCATATCCTGAGTCTGAATACGTTATAATATTCACATTGTCATTTTTCTTGTAGATCAAACATCTGTTTGGAGCATTTTTAACATAGGAAAAAGCACGTAATGCTCCACTCCAATGTATCTTTCTAGGTTTATGCATAAACTGAATCAGTAAGCTGACTACATACGAAATGTCTGATCGAGTCATTATCAAATAGGTGAGCTTGTCAATCAATCTCCTATACTAACTCAGGTCCTCTAACAGTTCTAAACTAATATCTCAAAAGTATGGAGACTGTTCAATAGGAGTACTCTCTGATTTGAACCTCAAGAGGTTTGTCTCTTGAAGGAAGTCAAAGGCATACTTCCTCTGATGTAACATCATTTTTCCATTTTCATAAGCAAACTCTATGTTAAGAAAATACCTTAGTTTTTCCATGTTCTTAGTGACAAAGTGTGTCCTAAAGTGTTCTTTTACTTCTTTGATGTCCTATTTGTCATTACCAATTACTAGAAGAAGCACACATTCACGAACATAAACTACAAGAAGTAAAAGAACACCTCCATAATCAGTCTTCCTGTAGAAAACTGAGTGATTAACAATATACCTTTGGAAATTCCCATTCATCACTACTTTGCTGATTTTTTCAAATCATGCTCTGAAATTCTGTTTTAAACCATAAATTGCCTTCTTTAGCTTGCATACTCTGTTCTCTCTCTGAACAACATACCCTGGAAATTGCTTTATAAGTACAAACTCTGTTAGATCACTATATAAGTATACATTCTTGATATCTAACTGGTATAAATCTCAAGAGTAGTTGATGGCAATGGACAAAATTACTCTGATAAAATTGAGATGGGTTACTGGGAAGAATGTCTGGTCATAGTCAATCCTGTGTGTTTGAGTGAATCTTCGAGTCACTAATCTGGCTTTGTATCGATCAATGGTGCCGTCAGTTCTATACTTGACAGTGTAAACTCATCGACAAGTGACTACATTAACTCCAACAGAATGAATCATCAATTCCCAAGTGTCACGGGTTGCTAACGCATCTACCTTTTCATCCATTATTGCCCTCCATTATGGAAGTAAAAGTGTCTTCTGATGATTCCTAGGAATAGATTCAGAAGAAAGAGACAGGGCAAAGGCACAGAAACGAGGATGGAGGGATTCATATGACACAAAATTGGAAATTAAATGAACAGTGGAAAAATGAATACCTTTTCATAAAATAATGGAAAGATCTAAGTCACTTGGAGGCGAATTTACATTCACAAAGAAGGTTCTGCCATTGGAGGCACTAGTGATTCCTGATAGTGTCGATATACCTGCAAGGAACAAGGGGCATCTGAAAGACCAACAGATGTGTCCAGAGGATCTCCAACAGGAGGCTCAACAACAAATGGAAGAGGCACAAACTCACCCACAAACACAGAATCCCTAGAATAACTTATGGACTTAAAGAAGGTAACATCAGCAAACACAAAATATCGACCAGACAGAGGGTGAAAACACCAATAATCCCTTTGAGTTCTCGAGTACCTCACAAAAACACATTTTATGGTTCTGGGAGATAATTTATCAAGTCCAAGGGAGAGATCCTAAACAAAGACAACACACTCAAAAACTCTAGGGATTAAAGAAAATAATGTGGCATCGTTTTGAAGACGTTGTAGGAGAACTTTACCCTTTATTAAAGTAGTGGAGGACATCCTATTTATGAGATATATGATAGTAAGAACAGCATCAAACCAGAGGTGTTTTGGAACTTTCACGTGAAGTATGATAATACGGGTAACATCAAGTATATATCTGTGCTTGCATTCTGCTACTCCATTTTTGTTGAGAGATGTAAGAATAAGTAGTCTGATGTATAATACTTAAGGATGCATAATAAAACTCGACCTTATATTGAACAAATTATAATGCATTATCTGTAAGCAAACACTTGGGAGTAACACCAAATTGATTTTTTATTTCAGCAATAATAGTTTTGAGTACATTATAAATATGACTACAATCTTTAAGTAAATATATCCAAAACATTCTCAAAAAATCATTAATAAAAACAATGTAATAACAATGACCAGACACATACGAGACTCTAGTGGGACTCCAGATGTCACAATGTACTAACTTAAACAAATTAGGACTGGAAACAAGACGTAAATGGTTAAACAAAACATGATGGTGCTTATTCAACTGACAAGACTACACTTGAAAGGAGAAACTGAAATCTACAGTCATGTCTATCGTAGCTTTTGATAGGATAGATGACCTAATCGGTAGTGTCACAGTGAAGAAGGTTCAGAAGTGGATGCGACAAACGCCAATCCTTGTAGTATATCGTCACTAACTAGCAAGTACATATTATTTCCTCGTTTATAGTTCAAACCAATCCTCCTCCTCATCTGTAAATCTTGAAATGTACAGTGAAAAGGAAAGAATGTGACATAACAAAGTAACTGTTTTATAATAGTACTAATGAAAAGAAGATTTACAAGGTCAGGTACATATAGAATTTTGTCAAGAGAAAGCTGAGAAGAAGCCTGCACAATCCCTTTCTTAGAAACTAAGTAAGACCGACCATCAGCAATGATCACAGATCTAATATCAGAAAGCTAAGATAAATGAGTAAACAATGTTTTTATACGTGGCATATGAGAAGAGGCACTGAAATCAATTATCCAGGAGGAATCCCTAAATGTTAGAAGGACATTCGTACCTGTGGAAGTGGAATAAGAAACAGTGGCGACGGAGTCAGTGACCTTTAGTTGTAGAAGTCGATCATAATCAGTCTGCAAGATTGTAACTGTCTGCTTATCACTGATAGAAGTAGTTGATGTAGACTCAGTAACATGTCCAGTGGAAGGATGACTTGTCCTGTCATAATGAGTGCAACAAGAGCATCCTTCAGTATCAAAACGATCACGACCACCTCCACGTGGGCCACCAAGTCCTTTATCATGCGTAGCTGCCATAGTGGACTAATCAAGGACTGGAGAAGGGGTGACTATGGAGATACGCAGAACACGAGTAAAGGTTGTCTGTAGATCTGGTACACTATCAGCTCCTAATATCTGTCCTCTGATCTGAGACTTAGATTAGGAGATAGGCTGAAGACGTAGATCGCCACAGTCAGTTTTTCACGATATTGTCTTATCTGAGTGATGTCAGCAGTCAGGGGTTGATATACCTCGAGTTCATCAAGCAAAGCCCTCAATAATATAAAATGCTCTGGAACAGAACGATCACCCTAACGAAGGGTGAACAACTGCTCATATACCTCGAAAACTCTGGAGATATTCCTTTCATGACCATAGATGAGACGCAATGTATTTCATATCTTCTTTACATGTCTCAGCTTCATAACTCCTCGAGCAACAATAGATTCCATTATTATTGATTATCCAAGAGACAATAGCAGTATCATCCGTAAACCAGTTATCATATGTGACGTCCTTACTATCTAGAGAAGGTTTAGTAAGATGTCTAATTTTGCAGTGGGCGATGATAAACATTTCAAAACTTTGTGTTCAAAGGAGATAATTCTTGTCATTCAGTTTTTCAAATATTCCATTAAGGTGTTTCACTAAAGACTCACGTGTAACCATGATAAACAAAAGAATTTATGATCTGATTTTGCTATACTGGTGAAGAAAAAACTTGATTTGATGTAGATACGGCGGACAAACAAGTCACAATCACCTTTCGAAGACACTGACACACAGTTTAGAGGCACAAGCACGTGTGGATATCACGTATCCACACACACGCGAGGAAGAGAAGATTCAAGAAGGCCTACACCATGGCCTGGGACGTCGGATGGTGGCAAACAGGGGCTGGACTGCCCCTCCAGCTGGAGTGGGGCCGCTGACGCCCCCTTCCACTGCTAGAGTAGCAGTTAGCGGTGGTTGGGGGTTGCCTTGACGGTGGTGGGAGGAGGTGTTGCAACTATCGACGACGACAGGAGGAGGCGGCGCAAACGGCGGAGGGACTATTCCGACAAGGAGGCGGCCGGTGGGTGATGGTGGCGGTGAAAAAAAATTAAGGTTTAAACTCAAGCTCTGATATCATGTTAAAATTAGAGGAAAAATAGAATCTAATGTCATTATGTAATGAGTAGTTATATACTTATATAAGTCATTAGATATCTTAAACTAAATGAATATCGAATAACCCAATAACCCACTACAACTAATACAGGATAGTAAGAGAATTCTAACAAAATCCATTGAAATTTTGATGATATACCTTGTTATTCAATCTAGTGCTCTTTGGCTATAGCCAAAATATGTACTGTAAACACATAGAAGTTTTCCTGTGTTCATACATGCCTTCTTACTCGATAAATCAACGAATTTGCCAAGCCATGTCATCTTTCCCTTCTGAAAAAGCATCTCACAATTAACAGATAATAGCTTTCCTTTTGGCTTATATTTTCTATGCATCCAATATAGTACTTTTTGAAGGCACTACCTTTATTTTCTAGTTACACAAAAGCTTCAATGGCAATCAACAAAACAGAACTTTCTCTGTAGGATCTCCCACGCACTTTCCCTGGCCACCCTTGGCTGGACACTCCAGAAGGTCAAGCATCCCTGAGACGTGTCCTTGTTGGGTATTCTTTTCGAGATTCTGATGTTGGTTATTGTCAGGTTAGCACCTTCTTTAGCTTTAGAATGTTTCAATTGATGCTTCAGAAATCTTAAACCTCTCTGTTAGCAATGTTCTGCTTGAATTTCTCATCTCTCATGTTGCAGGGTCTAAATTATGTGGCTGCACTTCTGCTGCTTGTGATGAAGACAGAGGAAGAAGCATTTTGGATGCTTGCTGTCCTGTTGGAAAATGTTTTAGTGAATGATTGTTATACTGATAATCTGTCTGGATGCCATGTTGAACAAAGGGTCTTCAGAGATTTGCTTGCTAAAAAATGCCCAAGGTTTTAATCTCTCTCTGATTTTTTAGTATATGCCAGGCATCTCTAACCATCTATTTATTTTTTTCACATGTTGAGAGAAATTGCAGGATCGCAGTGCATTTAGAAGCTCTGGGATTTGACATTTCCCTGATAGCCACAGAGTGGTTCCTTTGTCTCTTCTCTAAGAGTTTACCTTCAGAGGTACGTGATGTAGTTTTCAGAGAACATATGTTTGATCATTGTGTAATGATTGCAAAACCATTTTAGGACAGCAATTTTTCCTATAACCAAACAAAATGAAGAGCAAACAAAAATCATATCGGACATCTCTGACTAGCCTTTGCCTTCTGTCAATCTTTTTCAGACAACCATGCGGGTCTGGGATGTCCTTTTTAATGAAGGTGCGAAAGTTCTTTTTCACATAGCCTTGGCAATATTCAAGGTACATCTTGTCTTTACAGATGAAAATCTCCTAACACACTAAACACTTTGCTGCAAGATCTATTCTGAGTTTTATATGCATAATGGTTTCTTTTTCAAATAGTTAGCCTCCTTTAAGATTAGTTTCACCTCCATACTTCTTTTACAGATGAACGAGGATGAATTGTTGAATTGTTGTCAGATTGGCCATGTGATCAAGATTCTCCAGACAACTACACACCATCTCTACGATCCTGATGAGTTGATAACAGTAAGGAGACCTCCCTCTTGTCTTCTAAAATTTGTTATAAAGTTAAAGTTTCTTGATGTAGGCTATTGGTGAGTAAGACTAACCAAATTGTTCTAATTTAGGACTTGCTTCCATTATATCGTGATGTTTATCATATACTTAATTGCTGGTCATCCTCTTGACGTACATTTTTAGTAGAGTACTAGAGTTCATCACGTGAAAAAAAAAAACATATGATACGTGAGGGGATCCTGAAGAGCACATAAATAATGTATGTTGGTAGATAAGGGGTAGACACCCATTTTCCCATCTAATTATCAGTCTGTATATTCGATCTGAGACAGGTAGCATTCGATAAGATTGGATCAATGACGACTAACACAATAACAAAGCAAAGGAAGAAACAAGAACCAGTGGTCATGGCTGAGCTTGATCAACGCAATCAACGGCTAAATTCTCTGAAATCAAATGAAAAATGGGCGATCATGTCAAGCAAAAGTAGAATCCTCTAAACATACCAGTGTCCAGAGAATTTCATGAGGTCCGATGGCCTTCACAAAGAGAAGACAAATGACGCTCGACAGGAATGACATCCAAATGAACAAGCATCTCAAAATCTTGAGAAATCTACACATCATGCCCATATTGGTTAATTTATTTCCGTTATTTATACTGTACTTTTCTTCACTTATCACAATGAAAGCTCACAAATGACGTTCATATTTCTCAAACAAGAAAGTCTGCAATGCTACTGTGCAAGATAGGTTCACTAAATTTTCAATTAAAATTGCTTGTTTCCCATCCTTCAATTTGACAATGCAAACAAAAAGGGTGCTAGTTTTGAAACACTTCTGTCCATTCTATAATTTCATCTATATTTGAGAATGATGTTCTACTGCTCGGATGTTGTCGTTGTACTTGAAAGCTATTAATCATATTTTATATGTATATCAGCGAAAATAGTCCATATTACGCAAATATCTTCTGAAATCCTAAATATTCACTTATAACGATCACCTGTGTCATCATTGTCAGATGTTTGATTAAAGTCTAACCTTGATGGGTTCAAGGTCAACCCAAAGACCCACCAACCCAGATTAAACAATGTCAGCACATCCCCATTGAAATAGACTAGAAGTTGATGAAAAAAGTTTGGTCGGCACATCCACATTAAAATAGGCTTGAAGTTGATGAAAAAAGTATGGTCGGTTGGTTCAGTCCAATAACATGTCTAAGGTAGGTTTGGTTATTGGTACTACTTAGATATGTTTAGGAACAATGAATAGATTTTGTATAGCTTCTTTTCAAAAGTGTAGTTGATCACATATAATTCTTATAGATTTTTCATTGTAGTTCATTATCTATTTATCTTATTATCCTACCCGTTACTCATTTCTCTGGAAGTGCAAGGAAATGGATAGGGTAAATCTTGACAAAGAAGAATAATTGTCCTATTCATTATCCATTTTATTGAAAAAATTTAAGTGTAGAGTAGAGATTCTTTCGTTCCATACCTTATCCGTATACAGCCGTAGCCTGCAATACAATTACTGAAGAAGTCATCCCAAGATTTGAGAGGAGGTTGTACACGGCATTAAGTTGGATGAATGTGACGTCTCTACGGGAGAGGTTCGAAGGGAATCGTAGCCAGTAGAAATGGCATTCGAGCGCCCGCAGTGGTACGTTGGTACTTCACTAGGTTTTTCTTCGGATCCAACACCAGTTCGATCATCGATAGTGAATAGTGATGCACCTCCTTCAGGCTCGGGCATGGTTTGAAAGAGAAAGCAACCAAACCCAATCCAAACTTCCATCTATTCTTGTAGGTTGGGGCATCAATTTTGTTGCAGCAATGTATATACTCTCTTTTGTTGTTGACAAAGAAGATTTGCTCCATTCTGCAATCACCATCCTATTGTTCGATAGCCTCTCTCGTCAACTGAGTTGTTCGATATTGCCACCACCGAATACTCTGCAAGGATTTTCTTGCTTGTAATGTAATGTTAGAGGTGGAACCTACTGTGCTTCTGTACCTAATAACATCCTATTGTTTTTTCATAGCATTTTGTTGCTTATCATGTTGCATAGGAACACCCATTGCATATCATAGTTGTGCCCATTATATATCATATTTATTCCTGCTGCGTTTCATAATTCTCGTTGCATAAACTTATTTCCGTTGCATGTCATATCTATTTTCGCTGCATTTCACGACAATGTCCACAACGTATTCCATTTTTTTTTATTCGTTGCATATCATATTCGTTTATTACATAATCTTTTTTCAAGACCCGTTGACGTGTCTTTGTTGCACTGTTATAACAGTGTGCCAGTGATAAATAGGTTTGGTCCACGTGCATGATTAACTATCAATGTAACATTTGAAAATGCATTTTTACCCTAAACGCTTGTTGTCTAATAAACGTTTCTAAACAAACCAACTAATTGAACATTTCCAAAAAAACTGTTTGTAACTTTTTATTTCATTTTAAACTATTGAGGTAGTTGTTAGAAAAATTAATAGGTGTTAGTTTTTTGAAAAGTGATGAATATTAATCATAATTTTTCCAATAATATCTTTAGAAGTTAATTTTAATTACAACATAAACTAAGACACAACGACAGTGGTGCTGGTCGACGACAATGATGGTGGTGGTAGTCAGCGACGGTGGTGGTTGTGGTGACCAACAATGGTGGTGGTGGTGGCAACCAATGGTGACGATGATGGTGGTGACGGCTGACAATAGTGATGGCAATAATGGCCAACGACAACAATGGTAGTTGTGGCCGACAACGATGGCGATGATGGTAGTCAGTAACGACAGCAGTGATGATAGTGGCTGACCCGTGACAGTGATGGTGGTGGTCAATGATGGTTACGATAGTAGTGGCCAACGACAACGGCAGTAGTAGTGGTCGATGACGATGGTGGTAGTGGTAGGCGATAACAACGATGGTGGTGGTGGTCAGTGACAGCAGTAGTGGTAGTGGTGGTAGCCAACAATAGCTGTGGTGGTAGTGACCGACAATAGTGTCAGTAGTGGTGCTCAGTGACGACGATGGTGGTAGTGACCGACGACGACAGCGTTAGTGGTGGTGGCTGACGACGACAGCGTTGGTAGTGACCAACAACCCGTGGCAGTGGCGATGGTGGCTGTGATGGCAACAATAGTTGTGGTCAGCAACGATTATGATGGTTGTGGCTAGCGACGACGGCGATAATGGTGACTGACGATGATGGCTGTGGTAATGACTGACAACTGTAGTAACAGTGGTAACCAACGACCTGCAGTGACAACTGTAGTAGCTTGTGACGACGACTACGACAGTGATAGTGGCCGACGACAATGACTGTAATAGATGCAACAGACAACAATAGCGATAGTGGTCAACGACGACAATGCAATAACAAATAGATGGCAGTTAACGACAATGACGAAGATAATATAGTTCTTTGATTAACTCATAAATGTATCAGACAAACAAAGAAAACAAACTTTTCTTTATCTTCATAAAAATTATAAAAAATACATCTTAACAAAGACTCAAGTTTTCTTAATAAACTGCTTAAGAAAAAATATTTCCAAACACAACCTAAACAAGATTGTCCACATCCATCCGGCAAGTTTTATTTAAACGATCATTTTTTACGTTTATGTTTTATTTAAGCGTTCATTTTTTATGTTAAAAACAGTGTAGGTTTTCCGGATTGTATATCTATTAGGGTGTCATGAATCTATGAGAAGTGTGAGGGGGAAAATCCAACTACCTTGCTAGGTGCTTGTACCGTAGAAGGATGCATGATATGGAATGATTCTTCTGCCATCAGTATACATCTGTCGAGCTGGCTCCATTAAAAAACAAGATATCTTGACACCTCTAAGAAAGAAAAAGAAATCCAGCTACTTAAGTGGTTCATTATCTGAAATCACAGAAGAGAAGGGTGGTAGCCCCAGCTTCCCAGACTGGGCTTTTCAGCACAGAATATAAGAGTACAGAAATAACACGTCTGCTGGCACCATCGTACTCCAACATCGCCATCATCTGCAGATGTGACCCCGATTCTTGGAAAGCAATCTCGCATAAGATGGTATGTAATCAGAGGGTTAAATGAGAAAGCTAAGGCCTGCGAACTTCAAAATATCGTCTGCGCTTAAACACGTACAAAAATAAGCTTCAAAAGCAAATTACAACTTCACGATACATTTCTCACCACAAATTAGACATGGAGAAATGCCAATTTAAGTATCTCCTGACTTCCTGCAAAAGACTAATCTCAAGCACCATCCCATGTACTAATCAAAAAAAGTCACCAACCTCTCACCGGAGCTGTAAATAGATTACCTAGATGCTATGCAAAATGAAAAAAGCACTTCATACTCTGCAGAAATAACCAAAAAAACCTTTCGAAATTGCTAGACGACTGAAACCCAATTTTGAATTGCTATCATCATAACAATAAACAGTATATCACAGGTTACAAAGGAAACGTTTTCATCGAGGGTAAAACCTCTTCAAAACTAGAGAGCCAAAAAAATTTAGCCATGTAACCATCTTTACAAGTTCGACAGACTAGCATCTTTCAGTCATCAAGCCAACCGAATGTTCCCTGCTGTGAGCCTTGGGGCCTCGTTGTGAAATTGATAGAGTCGACTGTGCCACTCCAAGGAGGTTGTTGGGAACTACGACCATATCTGTCCGTTGCTAAGCTGTGGTTCAAGTCATCAAGCCGTGGAGCGTACCTTTCCATAGCTGAGGATCCCAAACCTGATATGCCAAACCCACGGTTCACCTCATCAAGCCGTTGAGTATACCTATCAGTTGTTGATGTTCCAATGATGGTATCTGATAAACGATATGGTGAGGTAGCCAAGGAGTTCACTTGGGCCAATCCAAGGCTCGGGCTTCCAAAGGGGTATCTGTTCTTTGGCAGATCAGAAATGTCTTGCTGACCATAAGTTCGAACCAGTGAGTGTAGATCCTGTCCTACGAACCTCTCCTGGCTCTGTGGGAAATTGGAAACATCTTGCTGAACATATGTTCGTACTTGCGAGTGTATATCATGCCTTGACTTCTCCCTCTCATGACTATTCAATGTATCAGGAATGCCTTGCAGACCATAAGTTCTGATCTGTGGGTGTATATCTTGCCTTAACCTACCCTCAACACCATAAGGCCTTTCACTGTACCCCTCAAATGCACCATCTCTCTTATATTCCTGAACCAGTTCCTCTGACCTCCCAATTTCATGACCATAATCACTAATATGAGTAACCCTGTTGAGAGAACTTCCTGATAAAGGAGTTTCTCTTCTTGAGGCAGAATACAGGTCCATCTTGCCAAGGTCATCTGCAACAAAGTTTGTAGTTTGAGCTCTTATACTTGTCGTTCCAAATTCTGATGGCCTAGGAGAAATGCCAATGCTGGTTTCCCTTTGAGCTTCAAATGCCTCAGGCAGATGATCATCACACTGGCTCCTTGGATCCACTTCTTTAGGAGGCGAAATGCTCATATCAGATGATTCATTCAACTCTCTGGCCTCAGGGGTAGCATTTATTTGAATTGATTTCTTCCCTTTACCATTATACATCCTATCTTTAGACCCTTTCTTGGCACTGTCATCAATACTCTTGCTGCACACTTTTCTTCTGTTGTAACTAATTAGCCTGCTGCTGTCATGTCGAATATTGGGTTTTAGTGCAAGATCTTCACTTTCTCTTGAGGAAGGTGCAGCTTCTTCTCCTATGTCTTGATGATTCCTTTCTTCTGTAAGAGGAACACCATCCACACGAGAACCAGTATAGGGACCATGATTCTCTTCCATCTGGTTGTTAAAACTTGTTGCATCTCGCCCAACTTCAACGGCTGACAACTCATCAAACTCCTTACTTTTATGTCCTTTTGCCATGGCAATATCCATGTGCCTTGTGGTCCAATCAGAGCGGCTCCAAAGGTATAATGGTGGTGGTTGGACATTCCACTGATCCAATTGCTTATCATTAACATCAACAGTACCTGGTAAGTAAAAAGCCTGGAAAAAAAAGCCCAAGATAGTTGTCAACAACAAACACCAAAATAGCGTAAGATATGAAATAGAATTTAATATCAACAAAAGAAGGGCAAAACAGTTCTAGTTCCACTTTTCACAAAATATGGTTCCTAACTGGGACCAGGAAATATCAGAGGGTTTTTTTTTTTTTTGAAAATGTAGTATTATTGTTATAACCAGGATTTGAAATATCCAGAGATTGTGGAACCACAAAGCCCTGGCCAACTGAATGAAATATGAGAGGTAGTTGAACCAGCAAAGGATAACTCAGACCAATGTTATCTTCTCTATCATGTAGTCAACTTCATACAAATTAGCTAAACAATGACATGTTCCCTATGTGCAACGAAGGAAACTATGTACAACTTAAAGAAAAATAGTATTATAAGAAAAATTGAATACAAGTATTAAAGCTAAATAAAAAAATCATATGAGCATAAATGCTCTAGCCTCCTTATCAACAAGCGATTTCACCTCCCCAACAACCACCAACAAGGAGTTTCATTTACAGTTCTCCACCCCTTGGGTACTGGTTAAAATGTCGGAGGAAGGAAAAATAAGGGAAAAGAACAAAAAGTTGGTCGTAGTTGGTTCTTTCAGAAGTAAAGGATCCTACCATCATCGATCAAGTCCATGGATACATAATGCCAACATGTGTTAGATGTGCTAAGTTCACATGAATATAAGGACTCAATGGGCACACTATGCTGAACCATTATCAATGACATAGATCAGTAGAGCAAAAATCAATGATGTTTTCTCAAAATGTAATTTCTAAGTCCGTTGAACAACATCCCTCCATTAACCAATGTTGTGGTAGCCAACAAGTGGATCAAACATACAAATGAAATAAAAAGTAAATAGACTTTTAGAATGATAAAAATGGCAAGAAACAGAAGTCACAAAAACGAAAACAAAAACAAAATATAAAAAAGATCTTTGAATGGAAAGGTACATCTCAAAATAGGAAAAAAGTAAATTTAACAATATTGAGATAGCCGTCAACAAGTGAATCAAACATTCAAATCAAACAAAAACTAAAAAAAATCTTTTAGAATGAATAAAAATGGCAAAAAACAAGTCACAAAAACAACTAAATAATAAAACATATTTAGTAGTTAGATGTTTGATCAATCCCTTCACCAGTTGGAAATGTAACATCATATGACACATACCAATCAATGCTATCCGGATATGACATTTGAAAGTATCTGATACTAATTTTACACAGAAAAAAGAAGTGCATCTGGCATGATACAGCAACTATTTCGAAATTCGGTAAAAATAGTTTACAGACTCCCAATGCATCAAATATATGGATCCTAAATTTAGGGTCATGATGTCATACTGATGTTTGTATAAACCAATACGAAGTTAATGGACTAGAACCTTTAAAAGCTGGTTTGGCTTCTCTAGAGAAGTGACACTCTTTGGTTTGAAGATATTCATTGTGACAAGACACATTAAAAAAAACCTCAATACTAACAATATAATATGCACGTTTTAAATTTATGGATTCTATATCGTACCTTTCCAGAAAGCTTCTTTTCATCCTCCCAAATGAGATCATAATTAGCTCCCCTCTTCTCATCAAGTCTGATAACAGAGCCAAGGAATTGAATTAGGAAAAGCAAAAAAAAAAATCATGTTTTGAATTAGTTTTTCTTTGAATATTGAAGAGAGGTGATGATTTATTAACCTCTGTGTCTCCTTTGGCACTATAAGAATGAGAAGTTTTGGCTTGAATTCCAAAGCCTTGTCAATGAACTTGTTAGCAAGCGCAGCTTTGATCCCAAAAGGAGGATTGAGCCCCATTATCTAAGCATATCAGATCAGAATTATACTGCAATGCTAAGGAAGTAAAAGATTTGAAAACAAAGATGTTCCTGTTCATACCAGTTGTGAACCAGTAATTAGTTCCGAAGAGCGCACTTTCATCCAGTCTTTCTTAATAAAGTTGAAATCATTCTGCCAAAGAGCACAAAAATGTAAATAGAACTCAAATATCCAACATTCCTCCCATAATAATCACTTACAGTGAAATCTATACAAGTACTCCAAATAACTGAAACTATTCTATCCGAATAGAAATGAGGTACCCTTACGTTTTTCAGTTTTTCCATAGTTGGATTACGTTTTCCTCTATGGTTCTAGATTAGAATATAATCATACTATAACTCTATTTTAAATAAGATGGTAGAGGCTTTAAATCCATAGATTGTTCTCAATAAAATTTGATGGATCACCACTCAATAAAGCCCAAGTGACAGATAGCCAACGACATCTATATATGAAAGGCAGATCATGTAATGTAGGACTAATGTTCTCGAACTCCCCGGCACGTGGAACAAGTATGACCTTCTGTCTACCATGTGGAATACAGATCAATCTGTTCTTGAACCATATAGACTTTAGATGGGTCACCAACCACTGAAATCCAAGTACTTCAAAGTTTATTAATGATAGATTTGATGGGCCAGAACTAATAAAGACCAAGTACTTATGTGTGAAATAGTGAACCACATTTATATATTAAAGGAAGATTATTTCCTGATGATCACGGTGGCCACCTAGGCTGCACCATGGTGCCTTGCTGTTCCTCCCTAGCCAGGCGTGTAGACACCTTGGTCGAAAATCCATTCAGGCGTACAGGCAAACGCCTGGAGGGCACCTTGGCATCGCCTGAGTGATTAGGCAACAGATCTGGATCCGAATTTGAATCTGGATTCATATTTCAAAACTCATATAAGGAAATAAATCCTACAGTACTCATCTCACCCTTCTTCTCTACTCGTGCTGAACAGCTAACCAATGGCTTCTTCCTCCCACTGTGATTCCGATGGTGGTTTCTGACATAGATAACAGCGGTGACTCCAACAATAGCTTCCGACAGTGATTCCAGGAATAGTTTCGACCATAGACAGCAGCAGCGACTCCAGCAGTCCAGCAGCGTGTCTAGTGGCTTCTGATGATTCCGACGGCGATTTCAGCAACGTCCAGCCATTCCAGCGTTGATTCTGGCCTCTTCTTCACTTTTTCTCCCTTCCATCTTCACTCTCCAAGGTATTTATTGAAATTTCTCATGTTTTTATCATTTATCTTGATGTTTTTATGATTTTTGTTCATATTTTTGACATTTTGTTCATTTCTCGTGTTAATTTTAGAAAGTGGCATGCCAATTTATTAATGCATTATTGAAATGTTAATTTTTATCAAACATTTATTTATATCTGATATGTGCCATTATATCATATAAACAATCATTTATTCATCTGATATGTGCCACTATATCATATAAAAAAGCATTAATTTATATCTGATATGTGCCATTATAAAAAACCACAACTCTACGCCAAGGCACCGTGACGCCGTGATAACTTCGATACAAACTATAGTAACCACATTTATATATTAAAGGTAGATTATTTCGTGATGTGGGAGTAAAATTCTAACTATGGTATTCTCCTTAATGTGACAGCACAGTAGAAAACCTCCAGCTAAGTTTTTTTCATATCATCATACTTCTCTTGCCTTTCTCTCACCATATCAAGCTTCACCTTCATGTATGTTGTTCAATCATCCAACCCCATCTTCCATAATATCCATGTCTCATAACCCAATGGGTCTACCACAAGTCCACAACACCCACAATACAGCCAAAGGTATGCCAAAATCTCACGCACCCAACATGCTGTGTCTGCACGTCCGTACAAGTGTCATGTGGCTCCTGCTGCATTCATCACCATCATTGTGCCACTGATTCTCATGTAGGCACCACCAATTATCTACCACCTCAGTGTTGATCATAATCCATGTTTTTTCCCTACAACTCTTTCATGATTATTAAATTGTGTTAATTGATTGTTTTATAACTCAATAATTAAAAATGTTAACCTCACAGATTACCAATCAAACCGATTAATCAGTTTGATCACCAAATTACTCAGCCAATTAGTTCTAGCAAACCATCTCTTGGGCAACACAATCAGCAAATTTGTGATGCTTGCTCCACGTCATGTGCTAATTAAAGGAAGAAACTTCTATGGTTGTCTACGTTCTTGAAAGATTGTGTTCCCTCTCCCGCAAATCCAAGTTCCTATTTACAGGACCCACTTTCCTTTGTGGTACAACATCAAGTTCAATGGGTTGAACTAGCTTGTGTTGCTTGAAACTTTGAATACTTCAATATGGTTGACATTGACACGATTTTTTGTTGAAAAATAAAATACAACCCAAATAAAAGGGAGTTTATTAGGACAATAAAACCAAAACCAACAAAAAGAAAAACAGAAATATGTTTTCCAATTTGAACCCTCCAACTGCACCCCCATAAAAAATCCTACATTTAATTCAATCCATCTACACCAGTCAATGTTGTTAAGACAAGTCACCTCAAGTGACCACACAAGGTGAGGCCAGGGGTCACCTTGAAAAATCTCGATGCGACTAGTTAAAACAGGCAATCAACTGTTGCCTTTTTAGCACCCGAGTCTCCTAAGCGGCATGGCGAATGAATGGGTCAAAAAGGCCTAGTTATCGATGAAAGCCTGAATCCATCCAGTCTTTCTCTCTCCTCCTCACATTGTCAACCTAGGGTGTGGGTGTGTCTTCTCCTCTTCCTCCCTCCTGGCAGCACCCCACCTCTAACACTCTCCTTCTGGTCCTCCTTCAACACTACCCTCCAGCATCCTCCTACTAAGGCCCTCCTACTTCACTACTACCCTCTAAGCTCTTCTTCAGCCGGTTCTCCTCCACGATCCTCCTCTATTGATTCTCCTCCTACAACCCTCTCTGTGGCATTTTCTTTGGCAATCAACTATACTCTTCACATCTGAGGTATTTTCGTTTCTTTCTCTTTTTCTCCTCTGTTCTCTTCTTCACTTTGTTTTTTTCCTCGTCTTTACCTGTTCTCTTCTCTCTGTTTTTGTTTCTTTTCCACCTTCTCCTTCTTTGTTCTTTTTTTTTCTTCTCTTCTTTGTTTCTTTTGATCTTTTACAATCACATTTGTTCCTTTTTTTTGGTTGATTCATAATTTCACATGCACAACCATACACACATTCACAGTCCTGTCTGTCAATCTCACATATTCACCGTGAATGTATTATGTACAGTAACAGTTACACATACAACTCTTCAAAAAGTTCTTTTTCACATATACAAATAGATTCATCGTTTCAATGGTTTTGTTTTCTTGTGTTGAATACTTTAATTGTTCAATTGTGTAGAATATTAGCATGCCGGAATAAGACATCCATATTGGAAGTATGTCACATTAGTGGATCCATGAAATACAAACCACACTATGTGAATAACTTGTACTAGGATTGTGAAGGTTGGAAGTTGTCATGCAAATGGCATGATTCGCATCATATTGGTCGTGATACAACTGAAAGAGTGTGCCAAAGAGAGCGTATGTTACAAATAAAAAATTGACAAAGAGAACTATGACAAGGTGCCTAGCAGTGGACATATGACCCCAGCAATGAAGAAATGCGGCATAAAGGAGATCATGATGACGAAAAGATTGTGTTGTGGTTGATGCAAAAGATGTAAAGGGAAAGAAGGTGGATCTCCCAAGCTAGTCCTAACAAATGGGGCAGTAGGAGTGGGCGTGGGTCCTCCTTGCCAAACAAAGCACAAAGGACACATGGTCCACTTGATAAATTTGTGGGAGTGTGAGAAAGGAAAAGAAGTCAAAAATGAAGCAAGTTCCAAAGAGAAAGGAAATATCTAATTGTGCAATACATAGCAAGGTGGTTTTACTACAACACAACATTCAATTGTGCAAGAGATGAGGCATGTCATGCAACGTTGGAAGCATACTTATCAAGGCATTCTAAGCAAGCTGGGAATTTCAATGCCCAACCATATATTATATTTTTTGAGATTCCTATGAAATTTTCATTTAAATCTTGCTTTTTTTTGTATATTTCAATGTATTAGTGTTTAATTGTGTTTAGAATGCAAATATCATTGCATAATTGCAAATAACAATATAATATGTAAGGGCAAAATCTGAATTTTTGTTTTTATTTATTTTATTTATGGCAACTTGATAACCTTGGTTGGAAGTCACTGGAAAATTCCATGTAGGTTTAAAGCGTCCAAGCTACCTACCATGAGCTTAGAGTTACTCTTCTCAAAAATAAAGTTGCATACGCTAAAGGTCTATTGAAGGGTCAGGAGGAGTCCATCAAGAAGTATGAAAGCACATTGATGTCTGATGGAACTGATTGGAAGAACACGACTTTCGTTAATTTTTTGGTGAATGGCCAAGTGGGACTAATTTTTATCGAGTCGGTAGATGCTTCATCATATATCAAGACAGGAAAAAAATCTGAGCTACTTGATAACAATGGTTGTCACTATTGGGAAGAAAATGTGGTTCCGGTTATTTTTGGGTGAATTGCCAGGTGGGATTATTTTTATCAAGCCCATAGATGCTTCATCGTATATCAAGGCAGGAAAAATATATTTGAGCTACTGAATAGAATGGCTGTCACTATCGGGAAGAAAATGTGGTTCACGTTATTTCAGAAAACCACTCTAGTTTATACTAGCATATAAGTTAAATGTTTTTATGTTATTAATTTATTTATTTGTAACATATTTTAATCACATATTTAAGAATTTTGCCTAGTGAAATATATATAGGTAAATATTTGGAAGCCAAGCAACCACAATTTTAATGGACACCATGTGTTGCTCACTACATCGATTTAACATTGGACAATTTTCGAAAGATGCACAAAGTGAATAAACACTTCATAGGGCTATAGTACTTAGTACACATCAAAGGAAATTGCTTAGACCAAAGCATAAGTTCCAAGAAGTGGTCTATTTCAAGATGAGCTAAGGAAGCAAAGGAAAAGGTGGCAGAACGTGTCATGATGATGTCAACCTTTTGGAATAATATTGTCTATATACTCAAAGACAGGACCTTTAGTGACAATTCTTCACCTTGTTGGTTCATATAAAAAGCACACCATGGGATATATTTATGAGGCAATGGATAGACCCAAAGAGGCAACCATAAGGGCATTCAATAACAACAAAAGCAAATACAGTGACAATTGTAATATTATTGATAGGAAATGCAATTGCCAACTTTAGGTATCATTACATGCAACTGGTTTTATTTAAATCAACAGTTCTCTAATGACAATCCACACGTAGGGACTGATTCAAAGATTATGTCTGAACTCTACCATGTAATTACAAGGTTGCCTGATATGGCTAACACAGACAGGATAACAAATGAAATATCGTTATACAGAGAAGCCCAAAGGCCTTTTATAATGAACTTGGCAGTGAGGCTTAAGAAGAAACGGCACTCGAAGATGACTAATTATCTTTGTTAATTTTTTTTATGGTATTTAAGAATGTGAAACTTTTAAGTTCTATCTTCTTAGGTACTATTGGGAGGGGTGGACTCGATTTGGTGGTTTGCCATTAGACTTGCAAAAGTTGGCTTCAAAATCCTTGGCCTCACTTGCAGTGCCTCTGGTTATGAACGAAATTGAAGTATGTTTGAGTATGTAAGATTTGGATTACAAGTATTTTAGACTCCTAGATTTGTTTTTACAAATGATGAAATGACTCACAATCTCATATTCATTGACTCTATCATTTGTTGATAATTTAGGTTCATTCTAAGAAGAGGAATAAATTGGATCATAATTGCCTTAATAATTTGGTACACGTGAAGTACAACAAAGCACTCATTGCTCGATATGAAATCAGTATGAAAAGAGAGATCAGAGAGACCATTAATCCTATCTCTTTCAAGGATATTGACGACAACAACGAATGACTGACGGGAAATAGGACATGAGGAAGATGTTGAGGACAATCTAGTGCATGAGGATCATGGCTTGACATGGTGCTTGGTTGCAGGCTTGCAGCTGCAATTGGAATTGGTGACCAAGTAAATCTTTTAAATCTCAACCTAGAGCAAAGGCATCAACTCC
>JAMKQA010004900.1:0-24332 GCA_024699735.1 Posidonia australis | reverse complement strand
ACTCAAAATTTTACAACTATTCCACCTAAACTAGTGTGCACAAAACCAAGATTCTACATCCAAATTTTATTCCAAAATCATATTCAAACGATGCCTAAATTAATAAAATTTTGCATGTGTACTCATGCCTATTATAATAGAATAATGGCAAGATTTAATTCACTACAACAAAGAAAGAAAACATGAAAACACATACCAAGCCTGAAAAAAGGCGAAAGTAGGTTTCATGATTAGAAATCACTTACAGATTCACTGTGACCAATCAAAGAATGAACTAAACTCCCATCAGAAGCATTCCAGACACATATTCTACAATCTGTTTGAGCAAAATATAGAGTAAAATAGTCATATATCTAAGACATGATTTAAAAGCTTAAACATGCACTCAGACATACATGAGCTCAGAAAAGGCAATAATGATTCAGAAAATACAAATTTAAAAAAAAAAGTTCACCAAAAGAATATCTCCTACTGTTTTTTTATTCACTAGTGAGACAACTAGAAACTTGAGAACTCAAAATGTAGAAACAACTTTAATAAGACAAAATGTGTCATCTAAACCACTAGATCTGCCTGTTTGTGATAGCAAGAAAGAAATTCCCATCGTAGAAGCAAGATTAATTCTCCAACAATTTCACAGTCCTGTTCCTTCAATTAAATATTGTTTGGAAGGTCAAGGTTGTTGACCTACCTTTTGTTGTAATTTTGATGTTAAAAGTTGGTGGCCATCACTGCTCCAAAAAACAGAAAAAAAGACTGTTTACATTTTCTACAAGGCACCATTTCGTTTTGCACTTATACGGTCTTTGAACAGATGAACTCTAAACAGCAGTTTAAACATATATGCTTTTTGAGTAAAAAGGAAAAAATATGGCTACTTTTTAGTAAAAAAAACGTCTGCTTTCTGATAGTATGATTTTGACTTCTTGTCATTGACATAATTTGGTTATCTAGGCATTTGGTTGCTTACTTATGTTTGTTACTTATTTAGTTATTCAATTTATATTTTTGAATAAAATTACTTGTGATTGAATGATAACTACATACTCATGGTTGAATGATAGTTACATGTATTCAAGTTACATCTTTTGAATTAAACTACTTGTACTTGAATGATAATTACAGGTATTCAAGTTACATGTTTTGAATTAAACTCAATGTGCTTGAACCATAATTTTATACATTGAAGTAATTTGATGAATGTTGCTGGTTACATGCATGTCTTACATTCATTTTTTTTTAAAATTTCAACCATTTTTTCATTAAACGCCCATTTAAACACCCATTTTTTTTAAAAACATCGTATACAGGCCGTTTTCCATTTTGTAAAAGTGGTCATATCTGCCAAAAGGTTTTCCACCTGGACCAACTGCTCTGGTCAAATGGTACAGCCATTGACTAAAGTTGCAGATTTTAATATTATCAAAATAAAACAAATAAATCTACACATGTTATGCGTTGTCCCTTTTTCATTGGTTTCAACAATAAGAGAAACAAAGAAGAAGAATGAAAGAACTAGCCTGATAAAAGAAGAAGAGGAGTGGGTTCACTATTATTGTCGTCCCAGAAGGGATCAATTTGCAAAAACATATTGTGATTCCATAATCTGCATGGGTTGGACATATGATCACTTCCTGTACAAAAGAGTCAAGGAATCGGAATGCATACGAAACTGGTGGACTTTGAGGGAGCAACCATCACAAATCAGAGAGCCACATTATAAGTCCAAGGAAGCATTACCAAAAGTCCATTTGTATTGGACTTGGGCTATATAAGGACTGAATCATGTTGATGAAGCTAGGAGTCATTCCTTCGCACAGGCTGATCAGGTTGGTGGGCATGGGGATCATTCATGCATCAATATGAGAGCTATTTTGGGACCAAATCTTTTTAAGAATTGATCCGGATATATGTAAGGGTAAGAATTGAGTGTGATGCAATGGATGAAATTACAAAAAGGACTTTCTTTTCAATGCCCTATGCATTGTTGTTACAGGACTCCCATGTCAGTTTTGGAAAGGGGAAGTCTTTTAGCATATTGTGAAGGACATTGGAGCCCTCAACAGAGTTGAAGGAAACACCATGGTTAAAACTCCAGTGACAACATATTGACACATGTGATGACTTGGGATCAAGTATGAGACGACAGCAAGGATGCCATTTGGGGTCATGCAATCAAGATTTATTTTTTAAACGATGGAATAGCCAAGAGTCATGTGGAGATTGATCCTTTGCTTATTTAAAGGGATATTGCTTATTGGAAGGTGATCATCTCGCAGTGGAGGCAATGGGAGTTGAGATGGCTAGTGCAACATGAAAGTGGGTAATGGAGGAGCAAAACAAGATTGTCATGGTAAAGATTGTAGCAGCTCACAACAAAATAACCAACGATAGGAAAGCTCAACATTGTGGTTCTTATAGAGAATGGAGAAATATAAATTTCAAAATCAAATAACTTCCGTTTCCTGAATTCACAATAATGCCTTTAGTGGGTCACGAGCATTATCAAAAGGGCGATTTACTTGAAGAAAGAGTCCACAACATTAGGGATTTGCATATTGAGTTTCCTGCTTCCTGAGATATGAATGGGACTAACAAGAATATTGAAAAGGTTTCAAATAGACCACTAAAAAAAAGATGTTTCAAATAGGGATGGAAATGAGTCAGACACAAGTAGCGAAAATGATCAAGAGGGAGTCAAAGACTTGTAGAAGACATTTGAAGATGACTACATAAATGAACACCAGCATGTTTGCTTGGAGGTCAACATGGCGATAACATTTGGCATGTCATGGTGAATCAGTGATAACACCAACGTAATCAGGCAATCTAGCTTCCTACATAAATGGGTTGATCATGAAATATTGCACAAAGAACACATGATGTACTATGTTGACTGACCAGGCTATCAGATTCAGACAAACCTGGGACAAATGGAAATACAAAAGATGCGAAGGACAAGGTGTATATGGTGAATTCATAATGTGCCTTTGTTGGAATATATGAGGCCTCAAGGGGAAGCACATTACTGGACAAATCTGAGACATTGAGAGAGAAGACGATTTTCGTGTCATGGTGTTTCAAAACATGCATAATGATGCAAGATTTCAACGTGGTGCGTCATTCTTCAGAGCAATCGGTTGGGTGTTTTTTCTAAGGAGATGCTAGAATTCTCTAGTGTGCTTGAGAAACCTGAGTTTAGTGACCTTGCAATAGAGATTCACAAATTCAATTGCAGTCAGATGAGTAAAATGGAGATACGGAATTCTCTGGCATGCTAGAGAAACTGGAGTAGAGTGACCTTGCAATGGAGATTCACAAATCTACTAGTTCTAAATGTATCTGAATTGCAAAAGGATTAACTAACATTTGATTTTTTGCATATTCTGATGGATTTTGTATGATTCTACAAGAGTTCTAAGGCCTTAAAGACATCTATACTTTAAGGTCTAAAGTGCGCATTTGTTTAACTTGTTACATATGAAGAAATTATTACATTGTAATCTAGTTAACCACATTTTATCAAATATGCCAAGTAGCTATCTAATATATATATCACTGTTTGCAAAAAACAAAAAAACATTTTATCAAATATCACCCAAAATCTAGAACAAGCAATATAATTTTTGTATATAACAGCTGAAAGGACGTATTTTTATAAATTTAGCATATGTCGCAACTAAACAAATTCAAGATGATCAATATACGCAATGAACAGTTTTAGCACAATAACTCAAGCAAAGAAAATTTAAGCACCTACCCATGATAGCTGCCAGAACAAAACGATTATCCAAACTCCAAACAATCATATTAACACCACGTGGAGTTGGCTGAGATCGCTGTCTTGGACCCCCACGAACAGGTTGAGGGGGCATTGGTGGAGGTGGAACTTTAAGATGATATGCTCGTGTCCACCTTCCAACTTTTCCCTACATAAAATTAAATACTGATTGTGATGCAACAAGAAGAAGATTTCAATATCTAAAGGCTAACAAAGCTATAAAATACAAATATATATATATATATATATATTTAAAGATTATTAAAATATAAAAGCATGGGAAAGCTGTTAAGTTTAAAATAAAGAAACTGCCAAACTCGTCCACACAACAAGATAAACAGTGGAATAAACTATAAAAGTCAAGTAAAAATAGCTTCAATCACATCAAATTTATCAAGAAAAAATAAAATAGAATATCCATAACTTGGACTCATCTTTCGTTGGTCATATGCTCATTCAGGTTCTATACTACATAACTACCATTGTGGAATATGCACAATGATAATAACCCATAAAAATGCATATCATACATATCTGTGAAAAGAAAGTCAAATATATGACATATAAATGAGTATAATAAGCAAAAGATTGTGTTGCAAAGAGAACATAAGATGAGACATCTGAGAAAAGTTACATGTGATCTACGTGATCTTGGAATCCAAATAATCGCACTGCCATCACGAGAACAGGTAACAATATTGTCATGTGTGAACCTAGGAAAAAAAAGAGGTGTTTTTAGTACAAAGCACAATTTAACCAACAAATACAATGTCAATGTTATTACCAGTCTTTTCAAATAAATATTGTGCATGCATTCATAATTCACGGAAGAAACCAAGAAAATGACGCACAGGGCTGGACAACAAACCATGAATTCTTGAACTTTGGGATATTGTCCTCCTTGGAGGTATCAGCTGTAGAAAATTTGGATGTCGCAGCACACCCACTGCATTAAGATTCCAATAAAGGTAAATACCAAGGCTCACATCACAATTATAACAGCTAGCACATCTACAAAACTAAAAAGCTTCAGAACAAACAATACATAAACATGAAGCTCGAAGGCTTCCCAAATAGAAGCTTACCTGAATTGCACGTAATTAACATCATTTTCATGACCAGATAACAGATCCATCTCATGATTGGGCTGCTCAGAGTCCTCTGGATTAACTCTACTGGCGTTCCAGACCTGATGACACCCAAACCATTAGATAAGATGTTCAAGCCATTGCAAACAAATTCGTATGTTTGAAAATGTTAATCACATCATTCAATTCCAAAATCCTTTAAACAACATAATTTTAAAACAACTTTGACTGAAAACAAAAAAGATAAGAACAAACCCTTGCATAAGTATCTGAGCTACCAGTAACAAATACTGTTCCATTAGCATTGTATGCACAACATAGGATTTGATGAACTTGCAGACCAGAATTAGGCATTGGATTACCACTTCTTCCTGCAAGCAGTTCATCCTTCTATAAGCTTAAAGGCAATGATTGTAAAATAATAAAAAATTCTCAAGCAATGAGCTGTCCAACCAGGTAAACCATCAGGAGGCTTTGGAACATAAACTCGTAGACTAGGGTTTGAATACCTAGCATCCCAGATCCGGCATGTCCCATCATCAGAGGACCTAAGAAATTCAATGGAAAACAGAGGATGAATAGATAGTTGCCACTTTCTTTTAGAATCAAAATTAGTATCAAATACAAATCACCAATTCCTAAATGCAATGATGTACATATAATTTATCATCTTCTGAGGTAGTTTTTAATAGAACAGAAACACGTGTATCACATAGACAGCTTTGAGTTTTTTAGAAAAAAACTACCTTCACTGACTTCTGCTCTGATTCAATTTTGACAAATCTCCCACTACCTACGGTGAACACATTTTTTGGACTAACAAAAATAATACTACATAGAATGTGATCATGTTGTATTCATTCAATTTATAATGTTTACCTTAAAGGTCCATCATCATTCATACATAACGAAACCTACTCCATATCAAAAAAGGTCTGTCAACATCATCATGATAAATAATTAATTAAATGATATTATATTATGACTTCATCAACGTCAACATATTAAAAGTTTACAAAGTTCTGACATATTATTTAATTATTTGACTTAATCATTCAAAAATTGAGAGATCTTTTTTCTTTTACTTCTTGTCTCCACCTTCAGCAGGAAATGGTGAATGAAATGTAGGGGAAGGGGACTTTCATCACATTTATTGCTAAAAAAATAGGGGGTAATGGGAATCAACGAATTTCATTCTATTAGCTTGCTACAAGATTGCTGCAAAGTGATTGGCTCAACGTTTAAGGCCTCTAATGGGAAAAATAACTATTAGCTTTTATACAAGGATAGCAAATCAAAAATGGCATATCAATGGCTCATGCATGCACTGATGCAAGAATAGAGACTAGGGACAAGTGTGCCTGGATTGGAACAGAAGTATCTCATGGAAACATATGACAATGTGCAGAAGAGCAGCTTAGATGAGATCATGTATTGTGTGGGCTTCTGCCGGATATGGGAAGTGAATCACCTTGCCTAGGGACTAGAGACTAGGGAGTATGCCTGGATTGGAACGGAAGTATGTCATGGAAAAAGCATATGACAATGTGCAGAAGAGCAGCTTAGAGGAGATCATGAATTGTATGGGCTTCTTGAACGATATGTGAGCTGAATCACCTTGCCTAAGAGGCCTGTGCCAGATACATTTTTTTGTCGAACTGGCATCAAGATTGAGAGAGGAGGATTGCTGAATGGTTTTTGTCCTGATAGAGGTATGAGGAGTGGATGGCCAAATACGAAGAAAAACTCACTTCGATTTCATTTGTTCTCTCCAATTTGCTGATTTACTATCCCTCCATTTATTTCTATAGCAGTTACAATGACATTGAACAACAAATTTTATGGAAAAGCAGCAAGAAAGACTCCCTGCATGATTATCATTTAGTTGCTTGGAGTAAGGGTGTCATGATGGAAAAGTGATTTCACACATTCCAACCAGCCTGGCTAGGGAAATGCCAAGGCAACTGGGAGGGGTGGTAAATTTTGATGTAGGCTCTCACAACATATTGTGTTTGCAAATGGTATCGAGCCAGACTTGCAGGTGCATTTGGAATATCATGTGGGTAAGGTGTTGGAAGCGTGGTGTACTGTATTGAAAGCAAAAAAGGCAAAAAAGTATGGTGTGAGCATCGGATTAAATTCACTAAGAACCAATGTATTAAATGTCAGTTTCGTGTCGGATTTCGACAAGTTGAAAAATAGATACATGTCGGTAAAATATCGGTATGTCGGTATCGTATTAGTGAAACCTGGAAACACAGTAAAAAAAAAATCCACATTTGTTTAGAAAACTTCCATGTCGATGTCGTATCGGAATTGTGTCGGTAAATTAAAAATAAGACACGTGTCGGTGAAATTTCGACGACATGCGTCGACATTTGGTACTATGCTAAGAACGGATGGATCAAATAAGTTGCACTGTGTTTTCTTGCATTACTTTGTGTTGCTGTTGTGATAATCTTTAAGTGACAGGTGGACTGAGGTAGGGATTAATAGAAAGTGAGATTCAAAAGGACTATCGTAATGTTGAACTTCAAGACATGGTATCGCTGTACCCCTTCTAGGATCCCATGGTTCCATACCATATCTTCCATTATGGTTTATTCCAAAAAAAATAATGGGTTTAAGCATGGTCTGTTTTCTGTCAAATCTCTCTTTCAGGCCAACAGGTGATGTAACTGATCACATGGATGTGTTCATCAATTTCCATCTAATGTTCAGTTTTCACTTGGCAATTTTTTCACAGGGTCAATTGGCCCTAAAACACAATGGAGTCCAAATGGGAATCATTGGTCCCTTCGTCAAGCTAATGAACAGTATTATTGCCATCTATTTTTGGTAAATCCTTTAATTGGGTGGAGTAGCCTGGTGGGTGTGGATGTAGGGAGAAGAATTGAGATGGACACTTTCTTGGAGAGTTCAAAGAAAAAAAGAGGTAATGGATGAGAGGAAAATAATTGTGTCGGAGATTTTACCACATGCAATTTGATGGTTGAGATGGATGGCCCATATCAAAAGGTCTTCTCAAGGAGTTCATATTGATTTTCACAAACCAAAGAAATGGAAGTCCTTTTCAGTGGTTGTGGGCTCTTCCAACAGTTCAGATGATTTGGTAGAAACAAAGGCTTCCATTGTTGATTAGTTGGATGTGTTGGTTGGCTTGTAAGCCTATTAAGAGCTTTGATTTGCCTTTGTTATTTTATCCTGAATGTCTTTTCAGCATTCTCTTAGTTCCTTTCTTGGAACCCTTTTGCTTCTCTTTTTTCCCTGATATCCTCTCATAACAGGATTCCTAAGTACTTCTTTTATCAGCTTCCATAAGTTTTTGATTAAAAAAATTATTGACTGCATACAAAAATAATAATCAATACCCAAACCAATTTGTTTGTAAATGTCGTTCTTAATGATCTACTACATTTGGTTCCAAAGTTCATTCACTATAATCTATCCTCCAATTCCTGCTTATCTGCAATCCAAAACACATTCTGATAATACTTAGGATTTAACTAAGAATCATAGATAGATACTTGATTTTCGTCTCAGTGGATTCAGAATTTTACTGATCTACTTAACGAAATGTAGTCAATCGATTGATAAAACCTCATCATGTAATATAACAAACACAGGTGTGTTGAGATGCTTGGTCAAATACTAGAAACTTGGCGTGTGTTTTCTGCCAAATGTGAGAAGAGGATATGTCACACTTGTTCTTTGGTTGATATTTCATCAAGCATTTTTAGTCCAGTCTGTGCTAGAGATTGAACTTGAATTTTCATTTCCAAGATATGCTGGAAATGTGGTGTTTTTTCCAAGTGTTGCAACACAAGAGACAAGGAGGAGATAGAGATAATTCAGCACATAGCTTGCTGGATAAATGACTGTTGAGAAACTATATGCAGCTACTTACATTCCTGGAGCAGAATGGGTGGGCTTGGAGGACTGGGATACCATGGGCACTTAGTTTTCTTTCTTTTTTTCATCCTCAGTTTCCGGTTAAGGATTTCTAAACCATGTCAATTACATATATAATGAATTCTTCATATTCTTCCTTGAAAAAGCACACAAATCCAGACTTGCACCTACATGCCATATAGCCACTCGATCGACCGCAAGTCATATTTCAAGGCAACAGACCAAGCATGCCCAGACATAGTACAAAACATGCAAAATAGAATAAGGAACATGGATACCTTAGGTAGCCATTTTTATTGGGTCAATTTACATAACACTAATTGACAATGGTTGGCCTGGTATGCACACTATAGTAACTAAGTAGCAATTGCAACATCACCATTTGAACCACAAGTAACATCAACTTTTTGAACCATAAGTGATATCAACATAGCCTCTCTCTGTAGTATACACTTTTACAGTATTTTCCAATCCAAGGGTTGTATGTACCTCATATCCAATAAGCTTCATGGTAAAAGATCAATTCTGAAACTAATTTTAAGTTGCAAACATAACATTAGTGCATAAGACTGTAAATCTGCAATTTGGACTGGACAGGACAGTATGACAAAATCTTTCATACAATAACCAATAAAACAAACCATTGAATGGTCAACGTTAGAGGTGAATAATAGCATTAGATTACAACTACAAAAGAGTTTACAAGGTTATATATACATAATATCATAATCCTAGAGTAAATGGATAGTCATTTACCCATATAGCCTAAATCCATCTCTACAACTAAATAATGTCACTAACACTCCCACTCAAGTTAGAACATATATATCAAATAAATTCAACTAGTTACAAAGAAACTTAAAGATATTTGTTGCAAGACCCTTTGTGAAAATGTTAGTTGATCAGACAATGTATATAAGGGATAAAAATAATTCCTTTCATCATTAAATCTCGTACATAATGGTAGTCAACTTCAATGTATTTCGTTCTCCCTTAGACTACTGAGTTACCAGCAATAAATATTGTGACTTAATTATCGCAATGTATTGACATAGGAGGCTGAATTGTGAACTCCAGTTCACTTAACAATGAACTAAGACCATCTTATAGACAGTTTGTGCCATATATATGTACAATGCTTCTATACCGGACCTAAAAACCACACTTTGCTTTTTACTCCTCCAAGTCACCATGTTTCCTCCCACATATAGAAACAAAAGCCGGTGCGTGTCGGGGAAATATCGTCGACACATATCGGAAGACGAAACCAGGAAAACGATATCTTTAGGTATGTTGCGTCGTACCTGATTTCGATGGAGATGTCAATGCGTATCGTAGTGTCGATGGGTGTCGGTAGATATTAGGTTTTTTTTACACCTAATTATTCCAACACGGACGACACGCCTTCCTTGCAAGTCGACACGGACGACACGTGTGATCCTCTAGCCTCTGTTCCAGCCACAGCTCACTGAAAACCCGTGATCTAACCTTTAAAATCAGTAACATCTACTCCAACTTCGTATGCGCCTTCTCCCTCTCCTCTCCTTCAGCTTGTGTTGGCCCATTGGATCACACGTATCGACATCCACCCTTGCCATCAGTCCTCCCTTGCCGTCGGACTACTCTGCCGACCCGTCGTCCTTTTCTCCAACCTCTACTCCGTCGACCACAGTCTCCAACGCTTTCTCCTACTCCACCAAGGTGTCGACTCACCGATCTCCAACTTCTGCTCTGCAAGCCTGCCGTCTCCAGCCCCTTCTCCTGCTCCATTGAGGCACCAACCCATCAATCTGCAGCCCTTAGCTCCGTTGACCCGTCGGTCGCCAGTTCCTTCTCCTGCTCCATCAACTCGTCGGTCTTAAGCCCCAGCTTCGTTCGCTACTCCCTTCTTCTTTTTTGTCATGAACTTATGACTGGCGAAGCTCCGAAATGTGTGGCCAATTCATAATACATGTATTATGAGTTAATAAGTTATTATATAATTCATGTGATTATATGTTATTAATAATAGTTATTAACTTATGTTATGTTATTAAGCTATGTTATGTTATAAAAATGTTATATTATGTTATTAATAATTCATGTGTAAAATTTTGTTTGTTATTTTATAAATTATAACTCATGTGATTATATGCAGAGTTGTATTTGTTATTTTAAATTTTCTTTTGTAATTTTTCAGTAATTACCGCTCAAGTTTAAAAAATAATGTTTATTTCAATTCTATAAAATCAGTAATGTTTTTATGTTTATTTAAGGATTTTTGATGTTTATTTTGTAATTAGTTAAAAATAAAGAATTAACTTAATACAATTTCCATTCATCATGATAAATTTAACGTAATAATTCTATAAAATAAGTATTTTTTTATAAATTTTTAAAAAATAAAAAAAATCATAATTAATTAAAAATCAAGAAAAAATTGAAAAAATTAAGGAATGATTGTAAAAATCAGGAATAATTATACTCAATATATTTCTATTTGTTAGATCTTAGATTTTTGCATGCAATTTCATGTTTTTTGGGTGATTTGTAATTTAGAAGATTTTTGTAATTTCATTTGTTGATTTAATTTTATTATCTTTAATTAATACTTATCTTATACTTAATTTTATCATTTTAGTATTGTTGTATCACTTTCATATTATGCCATAACCACAAGATTATATTGTTTAAAACAATTTCCATTTAAGCCTCGTTTTTTTAAGTCCACATGTAATCTTAGATATAAAGTACAAACCTAAATCTTAATTAGATCTAACATAATATTACATAAATCTAAAGTTTTTTCAAGTTTATTTTATTATTTTGAATGTTGATATTAATAACTTGATATATAACTATATAAATTAGTAAATCTTTATGATTTTTAAAAAAATCATAATATTTTATAATTAATTAAAAAATTAGGAAAAATTGGAAAACAAAATCAAGAACGATTGTAAAAACCACTAAAACATGTAGAAAATAAGAAAATATTTGAATACATTATTTCATTAAATTAATAACAACTTTCATTCATTTTCAGCCTTCATAATGTCAAATTCCTCAAGATATGATAAGTAGCAGAGGTCATAGTGATGTTAAGACAGTTAAATCAGAGAATCCTCATTGATTGCATGTATATCCTATTAATAACGATAAACAAAAAATACAATGCAAGTATTGTAACAAGCAAATGAAGAGTGAATGAATAACAAAGTTAAAACAACACCTTACTGATGGATACAGTAATACAACTAAGTGTAAATCGTATCCATTTGTAGTTTCTGTCCTATTAAAAGACACGAAAGCAAAGAAAAGTGATAAGAAGAGAAGAGAAGAGAAGAAAGATTCAATAATATTCTCTTCAATAAAAATACTTCTGGTGTTATTTCCATATCGGATTCAAATGATGATATAGTTTATCCTGTAGACTGTAATATTTTAGAAGACATGGAAATATATAAAAGAACAGTAATGGAGTCTAGAAATGAAGAATGGTATAGAGAACAAATTGAAATATTTCATAGGACGGACAGTACTCATACTTATAAAGGAAGTGGAAGTGACAGTGGTATGACACAAAAGGATAAAGGTAAAGATATTGCTGGAATGTTCAGAACATATAGTCAAATATACGACAATCTAGATACAACTATAATTAAAAAAGACGTCTCAAAACAGAAGACAATTAAAAACATGTTTGGAAATACTAGGGAAAAAGTTGATCAAGCTGTAATAAAATATATGTTCTTCAATGCTATCTCTACAAAAATAGCAAAGAAACTTTATCTGCAACATATACTTGATGTTGCAGCAAAAAAAGTGCAGGAATAAAGACACCAACTGAGTATGAGATTATGAACAAGTACCTTAAAATAAAGAAGAAAGAATTAGAAACTTACATTAATGACTTGAAATGACAATGACCAGTCTATAAGATGACTATCATGTATGATGGTTGAACAAGTACTACAAAAAAACAGATCATTAACTTCATGACTTATTGTGATGGTCGTATAATTTTCATGGAATCCATTGATGCTTCTGATGTTATCAGAGATTACAAGTACATATACAAGTAAATGAAAGAAATCATTAAACAAGTAGGAGTAGCAAATGTGGTGCAAATTGTGACTGATAATGGAAGTAACTTTAAAAAAATTGACTCTAGGATTATAAGAAAGTATGATATATATTGAACACCATGTGTAGCTCATTGTATTAATTTAATACTTAAAGACTTTAAAAAGACAAAGTTGGTGGAAAAGACAATGAGAGATGTAAAGATTGTAATAAATTTTATTTATAACCACTCTTTTTTACTAACTTTAATGTGATCATCCGAGTGATGTAGTGATTTGATTTGCTCGAGAGTCACCAGATTTACACAAATTATATTGCTCTCCAAAATATGATTAATCGAAGAAATAGACTGAAGTATATGTTCAATTTACCACAATGGTACAAATATTACGATAGTGAAAGTCCAATTGGTAGGAGAGTAAATTCAATTATAAGTAATGTACATTTTTGAAAGAATTATCAAAAAATTATACATATTATGGCATCAATTTCAAAAGTCCTTCGATTGGTGGATAGTGATAAAAAACCTACCATAGATTTTTTACATAAGGCAATGAGATCGATAAAGGATGTTGTGGCTAATGCAGCATACAAATTATATAAGATATATCTCAAAATTATAGATGACAGATGGTCTAACATGCTTCTTCATCCTCTATATGAAGTTTGTAAGCATTTTAACATGTAAATTCATATTTTTTATCATTATATTTCATTTGTTACATAATTATTTGCTAAATGAATTTTTTTATCAATGTAGCATATTATCTGAATTCGCAGTTCCAGTACAATCATCAACTTGATAGTCGTACTTATTTATTAGCATCAATTAAAAATATGATCAAAAAATTAGAGCCTAATGTCAATGTCCAAGTACAAGCTCCCAAATGAAATAATATACAATCGAGATGAACTTATGTCATTTGAAGAGCCTCAATCAATACGTTCTCGTGACACAATGACTCCAAATAATGTTTTTAATGTCATTTCTTTTATTTCATAATATTATTCTATAATATAGCTAATTATCAGATTTCAGGTGAATGGTGGATGTTAAATTGAACGGATACTCCAAATTTGAGGAATATTGCTGTAAAGGTTTTATCTCAAACAGCAACAGCATCTGGCTGCGAACGAAATTGAAGTACATTCAACCTTATTCATACAAAGAAAAGAAATAAATTGGGTACTGCAAGGTTGAATGACTTGGTATTTGTGCATTATAACATAAGACTAAGAATAAAACATATTAAAGAGTAGAAGAAAAAAACAACATAGACTTAATAGATCTTGCATATATTTATAACGAAAACGAAGAAGATGATCCCATTCTTCAGTGGTTGTAAGAAAATGAAGAACCAGTTCTAGATAAAGAAGAAATTAGACTATCTTCTAAAATTGCTAGTGAAATGAGTATTGATGTAGAGGAATATATGAGCTCATCAGAACGCTCTCGTGGACATACCCCAAACTTAAGGGATGACAGTAGCACAGATGATGATGATGGCACACAACCATTAGACGACGATGATGGTGACATTAGAAATGTAACCCCACCTGCAATAGAAAAGCCACAAGAACAGAGAGAGACACAAAGGCTACTTAGCCTATTTACAAGAGAGGATGTCTTCACACATACTACACAAAATGACGATCATAGAAGTCGATCAGAAATTCATTATCGACGATGAGATCGTCGTAATCAACAACTAGATGAAAATTCTTGAAACAGTCATACAAAAGGATCTTTGTTAAACTCACTTGACTCTTTAAGTATTCATGATCCTAGAGATCCTTATGATTATTATTCTTATAGAGGTGATTCTGTTGGACAAACAGACTATAGCACTCAAAGTGATTGGACAAAAACTACATCTTCTTACGCTCCAAGCGAACAAACTAGATGAGTTATAGATTCATTATTTCATTATGGACCTCCTTTCACACAATATGAAGAGCAACCACCTGAACGCCCCCCAAGTCATTCTTATATCCCTCGACAGTCTCAACCAGTATATATAATTCCTCAATATCCATCAATGAGATCCCTAATACAACTGTAATATTACAATATCACGACTTCATCAATAAATATGAGGCATCATAATCATGTCTTAAAACAGCTACGTGTTATAGAGAGAGTCTCAAATTCAGCAAAAAATTTATCGAGAACACACTATGGTTGACGTACAGGAAGAATATTTTGATCAACCAAAGCATTCTTCATAGTATTAAGTACATATAAGATAACTTTTTTGAGTCCTTTTGTTTTTAAATATTTATTAAGTATTTTTATGTATTATTTATACTTTAAGATATTTCTATTAGGTCTATCTATTGTATTTTCATGTGATACATATTAAGGAAGTTGATCTAAGTAGTCTAAGATGTAGATTATTGCTTACTTTAGCTTATCCAAGAGTTCCAAATCAAAATTCAAAGTTTTTTGACCATTTCCATGGACTTCCGTAAATTTACCACATTTCCACTGATATGTTTCCTATTTTTGTTAGACCGAAGTCCGACACGAAACCAACATTTAATTCTATACTACCACATAAATACACTAACTAGATGTAAACTTTCTATCACCCTTGTCACCACCATAATTAAAGTCTAAATAAGTTTCCACCTATAGATGATCATGTTTCTTATGTATCAGTCCCTTTCCAGGTACTCCTTTAATGTAAGCCAACACGCGAAGGATACCTCTCCTATGAACCAACCAAGATTCATGCATAAAATGCTTCAATAATCTTACAACATATAAGATATCAAGACAAGTACTACAAGATAGATTAATTTTCCAACGAGTGTCTTGTATTATCTAACGTCGTCAAGGAACTCTAAAGAACTAACTCTGACTCACATCCCAACAAATCAATTTTCTAAAGCAAATTAAAAACTATTTGTGAGATAACACAACCTTATTGCAACCATAAACGAATTCTATCCCAAGAAAATACCTGAAACGCTTTACATCCTTTGTAGCAAAGTGCTTTCTCAGATGCTTCTTGGTTTCTATAATCCATGTTGTGTCACTCCCAATTAAAATAATATCATTAACATATACCACAAGAATAACACTATCACTAACACATATCCTAATAAAGATAGAATAGTCAACTACACACCTCTTGAACCTGTTTTCATCATAATATTGCTGAACTTTTCAAACCATACTTGTGAACTTTGTTTAAAACCATAGATAGCTTTCCTAAAGTAATAGACCTTTCCTAAAGTAATAAACCTTTCCTAAAGTAACAAACCTTATCCGGGAGGTTACTCCATAAGAACTATCTCCTGTAGATCACTATAGAGAAAAGCATTTCTAACATCGTACTGATGAAGATCCATGACTAATTGACAGCAATTGATGGAAGAACATGAATAGAATTCAATCTAGTCACAGATGAAAAAATCTCAACATAATCTACACCAAAAGTCTAAGTGAATCCACGAGTAACTAAACGAGTTTTATATCTATCCACAAATCCATCGAGTTTATATTTGATATTGTAAACCCATCTACAACCAACTACAGAAACATCAACAGGTCTAAGAACTAAAGTCCATATACTAACATGATATGAGTGCTTGCATTTCTTCATCTATAAGAGCTTTCCATCATGGAAAAAGAATAACCTCCTTGTAGTCCCTAGGAATAAACTCAAAAGAAATAAATCGACTGAAGGAAAGTTAAAGTCTATCGTATAAAATAAAATTGAAAATAAGATGTATAGTACTAGATCTCTTACCACAACAAAGAACAATAGGCATGTCAAGATCAACAAGTAAAAAACCTTCAAGCAAAAAAGAGGAAGGTGCAAATAAGACTGTAAGTCAGGTCGGATATAGGATTGACCCTTACTCTTACCCGTCCTTTATTAACGGGTGACAGGTCAGATCAATATCTGTTTCAAAAAAAACTTAACCACTACCCTATCCACTACTCTTTTGGTTAACGGGTAGCAATGCATGTTAATGGGTCATCAAATTCTATTGTAATGATAAGGAATATTTGATCACACATTATTTGTTTTAGGTTATATCTGAAATCTACTAACTTGTTACAGTATGTTAAATATCTTACAATCCAACCAAAAAAAATGAAAGAAACTTACTTCCATCAACTTTTTTACATGTATAGGTTTATGTACAAATATTAAACAAATAAATCAGTAGTCAATTAAGTGTTAAGTCGATAACGTTTTCTACTTTTTCGTTGAATTGACCATTTGAGTTGGGAATAAGGATTAAGGATGTATGACACTATGGTGGTTGTAAAAAGGAATAAAGATTTTTTATTTTTAGGGTTTAGTTTAACTTTATATATATTTGTGTGTGTGTAATAACAGTTATATTTACGGGTTGAAGAGTTAACAAATGACCTTAAATAGTATACCTTTACCCTTATCCATTAATAAGATGGTGAAGCAGGTAACGGGTTAAAAGTGAACGGGTTGATAAAACCTCTATCCATACCCGTTCTTAACGGATTTGGTTGGATTGGATTAACGGGTCTATCTTTATCCACTTACAACCCTAGGTGCAGACATTACTGTTAATCAAGCCTCCTTGAGGCGATGAGTGTAAACTTGTAACGGACAATCAATAGTAACAGTAGGCATACTGACAACACTCTCAGTCCAAAGATAACTACTGATGAAGGAAATGACCGATGGATTTGTAGGAGTAAAACAGGGAAAATTGGATAGACTCAGGAAAGATAACATCGACTGATACAATATATCAATGTGTCACACGATTGTAACAATGATATTCCTTTTGAATACTAGAATATCCAACAAATACACACTTAAAAAAGCAATAATTTGTCAAGTCCAATGGAGAGATTCTAAACATAACTAACACAATCAAAGACACAATGAGTACGATGGAACAAAGTATCACAAAAACAAAATCATCGCAAAGGAATATCACCAAACAGAACAAAAGAAGTCATCCTATTAATGAAATAGGGTGTAGTAAGAATAGTATCATACCACAAATATTTAGGAACAAACACAATAGTGTAGGTGACATCAAAAACATGTCAATGATTTCTTTTAACCATACCAATCTATTGAGATGTACGAAGACATGATATTTGGTGAAGAATTCCCAAAAAAGAACAAAAAAAAACCATATCATTTCGAACAAACTCAAAAGCATTATCGTTACAAAATAACTTCGGAGAAGCAAAAGTGAGTTTTTATTTCATTAAAGAACTTTTTGATTACTTTAGATACATAAGACTTATCTTTTATCAATACACCCAAGATATACGAAAATAATCATCCACAAAAACAATATACTACCTGAAACCTAACACAAACAGGACACAAGCTAAACCCCAAATATCAAAATAAATCAACTCAAAAGAACATTCATAGACAAAACTAGAAGGATGGCGATAGGTAGCACAATAATGCTTATCAAGCTAACACAACTCACATTAAAAAGACTTAGACAAGCAGCCATAATAAGGCTTGTTGAAGTTTTCAATGAGACAGATGATCCAACCGATAATGCCACAAAAGAGAAGACTCCTACACAGAAATAGAAGACACCAATCCCTTTAGAATTTTGTCACGCACGAGATATAAAGGCCACGACCACACTCATGGTCTAAACCAATCCCTTCCCCTGTCTTTAGTCCTTAAAAGTACAATGATATAAGAAAAAAGTTACACAGCAAAAAAAAGCTTTGGTGGTGACACTAATGGAAAGCAAGTTTATAGGAAAGTTTAGAACATAAAAGACATTATTAAGTTGTAAGAAAAAAAAGATAAGAACAACCCCTTCACCAACAACTTGACAAGACCTACAATCAACAATAGAGACAAAAGAAATATTTGGCAAATGTTCGAGAAATGTGAAAAGGTCACATGACATGTGAGTAAAGACTCTAGAGTCAATAACCCAAGAATAGTCCTTAAAGACTAGGTAAGTACCAAGACCTCAAATGGCAACATGAGAAGTAGTGACAGTAGATTGAGCAATCTGATACTGAAGAAACTTCTCATACTTGACTTGTGAAACTAGAATAGTAGCAGAAGCACTTGACTCTTCCATTACAGTATCTGTAGTCACATACTAAGTCCACTATGACCTACCAAACTTATTCCAGCACCAATCAGACGTGTGTTTAATGCAACTAAAGTGCTCACACTTATGAGTACCAAGCCCTCTCCCTGAAGTACGACCTCTCCTACAACCACGATCACGACATCTAGTAGACATCACCAAAACTGATTGATCCAAGGGACCCAACAACATACCAATGGAAACATAAGGCCCAAACAAAAGTAAATGACAAAAAAGGAACAATGTCTACACCAAGGATATAACCATTAACCATGAATCTAAGTTACAACATCCATATGTAGATTAGAAAGGAACTTGGCCACCGTTAAATCATCACGATACTATCTAAGAGTGTAAGCATTAGTGACAATGAGTTGATATCCAACTCAATGATAAAAGCACAGAGAGAAGTGTAGTGCTCTTAAAGAATCCGATCATCCGGTTACAGAGGAAAGAAACTCTCATATATCTCAAAAACCTTAGAAATATTCTTCTCATGACCATACGTCTCCCTAAAAGTGTCTTTGACATACGATATTGGAATCCATATTGTTGAATAACCACGATGTAACCCCATAATCTGTAGTAAGCTAATCATCATACATTGACTCTTTTGGAAAAGGGAAGTCATTAGTAATATACATCACTTTGCAATGGACTCCCAAAAACATGATAAACACCTTTACCCACAAGAGATAGTTCAAACCATTTAACTGTATTGTCATACCATTTAGATGACAAAGCCATGCATCACTAGAGGAGGAAGACGAAGCCATTGTCAAAACACGAGTACAAGGTCTGAATTGGTTCGGATTAACACAAAATCAGACCAAACATGGTCTAAATAAGCATAAATTGGGCACACAACTGCCCTACAGCATCGCATGGCATCACACACTAGCCTAGCACATCTCAATCGCCAAAAAGGGCTAAAGATCCTATCAAACGGCATGAAGGCTAGATCGGCAGCAGCCGATTAAAGAGGATGAGGAAGGAGGCATCGAACAGCCAGAGTGAAGAGTCGAGTCTGTTGAGTGGTGGAGAAGGTGTTTAAGGGCTTCTCAACACAAATCCAATATCCTATGTTAACAGGTCAATCATCGATGGCTATAGGATGGTGGGCTTGAGATTAAGGTTAACCTACTCTTGATACCATGTAAGAGGTGAATAATAGCAATAGATTACAACCACAAAAGAGTTTACAAGATTATATATACATAATATCATAACCCTACAGTGAATGGATACTTATTTACTTATATAGCCAAAATCCATCTCTACAACTAACTAATGTCACTAACAGTCAACAAACCTCAAGCTCATCCAGTCATCTTATAAGATCTCCCCTGAACCTATCAGAATACACACAAGTTTGACAAAGGACCCGATACCTTATGTACATTTTTTCTCTTAGGCAAACGATCATCCTAATGGATTCTTTGAATATGGGAGGGGCCTACATCATGGAAACTCATTATCCCACTTCTCTTTTTGTTGGTGCCTGAATGTTTTGGGTAATCGTGTGCCAATAAGCATGATTCATTTGTTACATTGTTGTCTCTAGAATGAAGAATGTTACGTAATCCAATATGCAAATGACACTTATATTTTATGCGGCTAGGCACTAGTAGGTGGAAACAATCTTAAGGACTTCTTAACTGGAAACTAGAAATGTATCTTCACATTTCTAAGATTATAGGTCGTTTGATCGAGACATGTCGGAGATAGTAGGGTGTCAGGTTGATTCTTTCCGATCAATACTTGGGATTTTTTTACAATCAATACTTGAGATTTTGTTGAGTAAGAATGTCACTAGGATCCCATTGTGGAAAAATAATAAGCAAGTTTCTCAGTTTGGAGTTTGAGGTTTTTGTCTTTTAAAAAGAAGATAGCTTGTTGCCACAAGTGCTCTCTAATAGCACATCTACTTTTTGTCATTTTTTCAAGTGACAATGGCAAAAAAGACTTGAAATGACCAAGATGCAATTATTGTAGAAAGGGGGCAAAAGTCTCATGGGTAACAATATGGTTGCAAAGAGCAAGGCATATCAGTCCCTAAGGAAAGGGGATTGAAGATTTGGAGTAAGGGGGTTTGTGCATAGGGATCTCATTGGGGATGAAACAGAAGGGATTCACTTTCTCATTGATTAGATTTTGTAAATATTTGTCACATTGTGCAAAGTTTGGATAAAAAAAGGGGAAATCTCAATTTTTTTGTGCTTTCCAATCATGTATAATTTTTCCTTTCTTGATTTCCCATTCAAGGAGGTGGAATTTGAAAGGAAACTCATTTTCCTTGCATACCTCTTATCTACCTATCATGTATAAACACATGGAAAGGTGTCAAAAGGAAACAAGATGTGAATCCTTTTGACTCCAACAATTACTTTCCCCATTTTATTTCCACACCTAGTGCACAGACAGGCTCTAAGGGAATTTTGATCCTTCAATTTGCCAACACTTGGGAAATTGGGTGAGTGTGACGAATCTAGATCTTGTCTACGGCCATGGTTCTAAATGTCGATTTCGTGTTGAACTTCGATAAGAAAAATATCAATATATCGGAATTGTGTCGGTGGAAACACAGTAAAAAAAATAATATTTGTTCAAAAAACTTCCATTTCGACATCATGTCGGAGTCGTATCGGTAAATTAAAAATAAGACACGTGTCGGTGAAATTTCGGTGAGACACGTAGACATTTGGTACCATGTCTACGACAACATTCAATTCTAGAAAAGTGATGTATCCTGACTTGTGTTAGTGGATAACTGGATATCCACATCCCATTTCAGCATCCTCATTATATCTTCAAGATAAGAAAAATAGTCTTTGATCAATGGTAGCCTTTTCTCTTTCTTGTTTATACGTATAAAACCATCAAACAGCAGTCTGTATCTAATCTACGTTACCAGAAATCGGTCAATGCCATGTGTTCTGCGTTCCAGAACACATGATACTGCTACAATGGTCATCTAACTATGCAAACTCTGCATAGCCACACCTACCAAGGCATTTGAGCAACGCCACCACCCTCTTACGACCAATCCAGGGTCACCCCACAGCAAGCCACCAACCACCATAATACTATGGTCGTCTCCAATGCACCTTTTGGCAGCATCCAATACCTCACATTGCTCAAGTCAATGATACCCAGATACATGCACAAACCCAACTTACCAATATAAATATGAAACAATACCGAGTGTGGTACAAAATACAGAGCAGTAACATGTTTCTATGTGTACTTTACATCGCTGTCACGTTGCATGAATATCTCATCATCATTGCTGTCTTCCACAGCATCTTCAATCTTTCCAGAGTCTTCTTCCCATCATCACAAGCAACACCAGAGTAGTTCATCTATACTGAGGTTCTAATTTGGAAAGCCCAATTGTGAGAAAGAAATGGGAGAAAGATGATAATTCTCCTCTTTAGATAGTCAAGTGACTCATGTAAGCAAGTCATGTGAAAAGGAAAAAAATACAAAGGATACCTTATCCTTTTAGTTTTTGAAAATACCTCAAGAAATTTCCATACTTTAATTTCTTATTTAACTAACCCATATATTTTGTATGTTTCAAAAAAAATCCATTATTCCTTATACCCGTAGCCATATCCTGAAATTGAAGAACTAGAGGTATTCTTAAGTGCACCCTGTCAATAGTAATACTCACACCTGGACAGCATACGCTCAAGTACCCTCCCCCTTCCTAGGGTCACATAACCCTTTGAGAACCTTTCCTGGTTTCTATGCATGGAAGTAGGATTTCTCTACTGCCCAATGTAGAGCACATTATGCTGTCTTCTATATATCTTAATCTTCTTTACCACAAAAGTGTGGAAACTTACCAGTGATTCATTCTACCTAAATCGGCTGTATGTTTTATGCCAATCATCGAGTTGGCCACCTACAATGACAACAACAAATTGTCTATCCTAGTGACTCTCACTGTGACAACCACAGGAGCTTGATATTCTTGTTCCATATAGAATATGAGTAATTTGTAATCATAAAAAATGAAAATAAAAAGGAACATATGCAATGATGCAAGAACTATAACTTACGATAAAAGGTGGTAAATAGAGGATGGTCTTGGACTAAAAGCGATAGCAGTCACAGCTCCAGTATGTCCTTTTAGAACTGAAATTGGTAAGCCATCCGGAACACGCCACTGTATCAAATTATCAAGAATAAATGAAAGGTAAGAAACAATAGTGATAGAAATATCAGGCAATAATGTATACAAAGAAACTCACGACTCGGATTATGAAGTCATTTGATGCAGATGCCACCAATGCATTATTTGAACTCACAGCCAAGTCAGTAATGTCACCCTTTAATAAGTGGAACACAAAGAAGACTATTTGTAAGAGAGAGATGAATGACAAACAAAGACAGGTATAGGATTGAAAACAGGAAGCTGTCAAACCCACTTCATGTCCACGGCAGCTTGACAAGCAGAATGCCGTTTCCATTGACCAAATCTTTACAAGACGGTCATCTGAACCAGTAACTACAAAACGTCCAGAACGATCAAAAATGGCTGCAAGAAGACAGATAGCATGTTACAATGTATAATTTATTGATGTGGAATATGAAATAAAGACAACATGAGTCAAGTGTTTGGGAAAAATTGAATAATTTATTAACTGCAAAGAGAAAAGAAAAGAACAGCAGAAAACCCAGACTGGATATGGCTAAACTAATAATAATTACAGATTATGATGAAAATAAGCTTGAAGATGAGTAATGCAGCTTCCCCAAGAGAATTGATTAGTCATGCAGAGTATTTTTAGTGAAATAAGATTGGTCTATTTACAAAGAAAAAAAGTGCAAATTGCTTTCTATCACTACCACAATAAGGGCAGATGCAAATAAAGTAAGAATGTAGGCAAGGTGATACCCAAAACAAAGGTGCAATATGAAATATGCAATATAATTTATTGATGTGGAATATGAAATAAAGACAACATGAGTCAAGTGTTTGGGAAAAATTGAATAATTTATTAACTGCAAAGAGAAAAGAAAAGAACAGCAGAAAACCCAGACTGGATATGGCTAAACTAATAATAATTACAGATTATGATGAAAATAAGCTTGAAGATGAGTAATGCAGCTTCCCCAAGAGAATTGATTAGTCATGCAGAGTATTTTTAGTGAAATAAGATTGGTCTATTTACAAAGAAAAAAAGTGCAAATTGCTTTCTATCACTACCACAATAAGGGCAGATGCAAATAAAGTAAGAATGTAGGCAAGGTGATACCCAAAACAAAGGTGCAATATGAAATATGCAATATAATTTATTGATGTGGAATATGAAATAAAGACAACATGAGTCAAGTGTTTGGGAAAAATTGAATAATTTATTAACTGCAAAGAGAAAAGAAAAGAA
>JAMKQA010004899.1:0-17187 GCA_024699735.1 Posidonia australis | reverse complement strand
CAGGTTCCGGTGCAGGAATTGGAGCTTCTAGCCGCACATCGAGATCCTGAAGGTGAGCCTTAGTTACAGTTCTTTTGTTCTGTAATTTTGTGTAATTAGGCTTGTGATACTGTGTTTTGGTAACGTGCCCGGGAGCGAGGCGTTACACATATGGGGAAAGTTTCCTTATTGGTTAAATTACGTAATGGAGTAACCATGACTCCTTGATTTGCTGGAAATGGTTGATTGCGTCAGTTACCTCTTTTTTTTTTTTCAAAATTGATGGTTGAGATTGTTGCTTATTTTTTGTGATGAATGGTCTGAATTTAGGGCTTTATTTAAGCTAACTAAGGCTGAGCCCTATTGGATTACTACTCTATATACTCTCTCTCCCTATATATATAGAGAGAGAGAGAGAAAGAGAGAGAGAAAGAGAGCCGAGGGAGGGGGAGTGGAGCAGTTGAGAAACTGAGAAAGCATATTACCTTCCGTTGGAAGCATGATTGATTGGATGAACTAAAAAATTAGAGATTTCGTGAATCGATATCGGTAACAGGAACCAATTTACCAAAGGCTTGAAATCCTGTTTTGGATGCAGAAATCAAAAACCCTATTTCCTCGTTGCTTGATGCTTGTTGTTATATTACCAAACCTCCTTTCGGCAACAAAGAGTGAAGAGGGAGTGTGGGAGAGAGATGAGTGGAGGAAAGGATTCACATTTTCCAATTGCCACATTTGTTTTGACATTTGGTTTCGATTATTAGGGAGAAAATCAAGGGAGTGGCAATTGAGGGAAAGATGGACATGAAGTTGTCATTAGAGGTCCTTTACTAATTTGGATTTTTTAAAATTTTGAATTTGTAATCCATGATGGTTTTGTTATGGTGATTTGTGGTTTTTAATATAGATTAGTTGTTGATGGATTTAGTATTGAACAACTAGGATGTTGTCCTATCTAAGGTAAGGCTGGCAATGGATCAAGTCTGGACCTAGGACCTGTGGGTCTGGACCTGTAAAGTATGGGTTTAGGTCTTGAAAATGAGACCCATGGACCTGTAAACCCGGACCCGCTCATTTACTGGATCAGATTTGGGTCTAAAAATACTCAGACCCGTGGACTCGATTTATATATAATATATTATAAGTTAAATATGAAGATTAATGTATAATATTTATACTATATGTATAATATATATTACTTTACTCTTAAATCTCATTCTCTCTAAAATCTAACATTTATATGGTGTATACACATTAACAAAGTTGGCTTGTTGAAGTTGGATATATTTATTTATGTATTGTTCAACTATTAATGGTTCATAATATTGTTTATGTTATATATTTATTTATGGTAGTTTTTTATTCATGATATATGTGTATTGACAGAGAATTATTAGCACATTTATTTACAATGTTTTCAGTTTAATTAAAAATCTACTTTCTTCAAAAAAAATGAAAATAGATTAGAGGACTAATTAGACCTAGGACTCGGACCCAGACCCATTATCTTCATGGGTCTGGGCCCTGATTTTAGAACCTGGACCCAGGCTTGGATCTTGACCTATGAAATAAGATGGGCATGGGTCTGAATATAAGTAGACCTGACCCGACCCAACCGGTTACCACCCCTAATCTAAGGGGATTATGAGGAAAGATGTACTTATATATGCTCCCCATATATATTTATATAAACATATCAAATACATTATGTGGATGCATACACAAATGTGATTTTTTTAGAAATATAGATAGTTTTTTTTAGATTAAAATGTTTTTTGGAGTGGATGTATCAACATTCCTACACGTGGTTGAATTCGATCAATTAGATATTTTTTCAAATAAAAATCTTAAAATTTGGATGTAGATGCGAAATAGATGTTTGGATTTTGGACATCCAAACAATCCCATCTAGGATGTTCTATTTTCGAGGTTTATAACTAGGTTGTAATCTACTAATTAAACGAATCGAACTTGAGCGAACTGACTTAATTTGGGTTCGGCTCTTCAAGGATTTGAATAGGTTTGGGTTCGATTTAGAGCTTAGAGTTGGATTTGGATTCATTTCGACTCTACATTAAGTAGCTTGAGTTCATTTGATATTTAGCTTGTTTAGTCAAAATAGACTGAATTAAGCTAGTAAATCGAACCAAACTCAAACTGGACCAACAAGCTCATTTGATTGAAAATCACTGTAACAAAATAAATAACTTATAGGACATTATATAAATCAAAAAAAGAAGAAGAAGAAGAATGAAAACAGCTCTTGAACTTCGATCACAATACTAATGATGGTATCAATAATTGAAGAGAAAAAAATGGTAGTGACCACTAATCTGAAGTATCATATGGTGGCAAGGTCTAGAGATGGAGGAGCCTGTAGACCTCCGCCACCATAACAATAAAACCTAGATAGACAATGTCTCATTGTCACAGTGGCTGGGAGAACTTCAAACTCGTCACAGGTCCCGGGTTCGAATATTGGGACATGCAGAAATATTTCGCAGTGGCTGGGAGATGGTATAAACTCGCCACGCCCCCCCTCTCTATACCGATAACAAAAAAAAACAATAAAACCTAGATAAACCATGCATGTCATATAGGATGGAGGCTCCCAATTTGCAGAAAGAAAGAAGAAAAGGAGAGACGTTATGCAAACCAATCCATAGCTTGACCATATACTTTCTCTTAGATTTCCCATCTAATTAGCAACCCAAAAGCCAAATCTCATTTTTCAAAAACTCAAACCTACATCCCACCTAACCCTTCCACCCATAAACCTACTGCAGAAGACCCACCTCTGTATTTCGTACCATGGTCAACAATTCAACAACCACCAGACTCTCCTCCTTGTCCTTGGAAAGAGTTTGCCGCACTCACAAGTTGAAAAAACACCTAGTGTAGATAAACCACCACAAAGAAATCTACAACTCCCAGACCAACCTTGCTGGTTCTTGCAAAACCCGTTCTGCAAGTTTCACTCACTGTATATATCAAAGCTCTGATGCATTCCCACTTGAAGAAACGTTCTAGCACATGGTGTGTGTTAAGGAATGGACATGAAGGAGAAGGGACTAGCCCCCATGGCTCTCCTCCTCCTGCTGCTCGTCAGCACTATGGTTGTGGTTGCTGTCGGCGGAGGTGATCAGGGTCCGGTAGCCTCGTTTATATTCGGCGACTCGCTTGTGGATGCAGGCAACAACAATTACTTGGCGACGCTGTCGAAGGCGGATATCAGGCCGAATGGGATCGACTTCCAGGCTTCCGGGGGCCAGCCTACCGGACGGTACACCAACGGAAGGACGATTGTAGATATTGTTGGTGAGTGATATGAACTTGGTAGAAGTGAAAACTTCATGCATGACAACTAGTCATTAGCGAGTAAATAATGATTTGGTTGGTTATGTTAAAATTTCCATTTTCTTTGTGCAGGAGAGATGCTTGGGCAACCAAATTATGCACCACCGTTTCTGGCGCCAAACGCGACAGGAGCTGCAATTTTGAATGGGGTGAACTACGCATCTGGAGGTGGAGGGATAATGAACCAGACTGGGAGGATATTCGTATGTTGCCCTCATCACCACTTTTGTTATTGATCTTAAGCTACGATACGTTACTGTGTTTTTTTTTTTTTTTTTTTGTGCCACAGGTTGGAAGAATAGGAATGGACATCCAGGTGGACTACTTCAACTCCACCAGACACCAGTTGGATCATTTGCTAGGGAAAGCAAAGGCCAGAGATTTCGTTAGGCAGCAGTCCATCATTTCGGTCACCGTAGGCTCAAACGACTTCCTCAACAACTACCTCCTCCCCGTGGTTTCCATCGGAGAGCGGATCTCCGAGACCCCCGACACGTTCGTCGACCACCTCATCAACAACCTGAGAGTTCAACTTACGGTAAGATGATCACATCCCAACTTTCACGACGCCGACCATCTTCGATCTCTCTTTTATGCCTTTCTCTTCCGATTGCCGCAGAGACTATACATGTTGGACGCGCGAAAGTTCGTTGTTGCGAACGTAGGACCGATTGGTTGCATTCCTTATCAGAAGACCATAAACAGGATCGAGGCAGGCGAATGCGTGAACTTGCCGAACGAGCTCGCTCGCCGGTACAACGGCCGCCTGAGGGATCTACTGACCGAGCTGAACGAGAACCTCCCTGGCGCGAAATTCTGCCTGGCGAACGTGTACGATCTTGTTTTCGAAGTCATCACCAATTACCACAAATATGGTTGGCGTTTTGGAACTGAACTCTTTCTTTGCAGAATGTAGACAGTTGTTGCAGAATTCACTAACTTTTCATGTCAATCGAACTGCAGGATTCAGTACTGCAAGCAGTGCTTGTTGTGGCAATGGTGGGCAATTCGCGGGGATCATTCCATGCGGACCGAAATCGACTATGTGCGAAGATCGCTCGACGCACGTCTTCTGGGATCCTTACCACCCAAGCGAGGCGACAAATGTTCTAATTTCGAAGCAATTGGTTGATGGGGATAGCAAGTATATATCTCCAATTAATCTAAGGCAACTAATTAAGGGTCTCTGAGTACGATCAGAATGAGATTTTGTTGCAATTGTAGAACTTGTGAGAAATCAGTAGAATTGGGCACTGTCTTGTGATTTTTTTTTTCTCCTTTCTGTATCTCCTGTGTTACTGAGACCAGGAGAGCTTGTCTAATGAAATAAAATATTGTCAGTTGTGACAGTCACGTGGCATCTCTGTATGTACCTTCTTGCACTTTCTTCTTGTTTGTACTGAAGCTGTAGTGTTTGAGACATAAAACTCAGATATTAACGTAACCCTTTGTTGCTGTGAGAAGCCAAACTCAAGAATTAATTATCACAATGGGGAAGCTTTTACACGTACACATGGTAATTTTCATTATATCTCTTTTTTTTTTCCTCTTAACTATGTATCAAATTTATTGGGTTTCTAAAAACAAAGAGGAGACAATGGCCAATGCATAGCCCCTCTTGTATCCGCCACTGCTCATAGGTCCGACTTATGAGACAAGCTCATGGGAGATTCTTATATGTCAACTCCGACCACTGTTTCCTCGCAGCATCCTTTTATGTGGGGTAAAAGTTCCAAGACACAAATTTAATCTCATCTTTCCCCCATATTGGCTGAAAGATTTTGAGGTGTGATAGACGACAGAAAGCTCAATGACGAAGACAGAGCTGATAGAGGAAGAAGATGAAGTGATTTCTGTAATGGATTCTATCCCTATTCACATGCGTAAAAGAGTTTACAGCTGCTCCCAACCAACCATGATGGTTAACTCAGCTACAGGTTTTGACAACTCATCTAACAACTAGCCAACATGGCACTACTGTAGCCAATCACAGCTAACAAACTAACAAATTAACATATAATGTCATCACCTGCCCAACTGAGGTGGTTGCCGAACAGAGTTGACAGCACTCAATTTGGACTTAAGAAATTGTAGATGTTGAGGATGCAATCCCTTGATGAAGATGTCATTGACTTGATTGACGATGTTAGTATACTTAACTTCAAGCAACTTGGTAACAACTCTTTCTCTAATAAAGTGAACATCAACCTCGATGTGTTTTGTGTGTCAATGGAAAACATGATTACAGGTGAGAGAGAAAACTGAAATATTATCACATTAGATTACTAGAGTTGAAACGTTATCATAGTGAAGTTCTCCTAGAAATGACTGAACCCAACTAAATTAAGTGGCAGTATAAGCTAAACTTCTATACTCAGCTTCTGTTGACGATCTAGTAGTCATTGTTTGTTTACGAGAACACTAAGATATAGGATTTGCACCAAGAAACACACAATATCCCTGAGTAGACCAATGATTTGTTGGACAACTAGCCCGATTTGCATCGCAGTAGGCTTGAAGCTGTAGATTGCTTGGAGAGATGACAAACTTGGAGTTAATAGTGTCTTTTAAATATCCAAGTATTTTCTTCATTGTTGAAAGATGCACGTTAGTTGGTTATTGTAAAAGCTGACATACTTGGTTAACAGTGAAGGTTACATCAGGTCTCGTGAGTGTGATATAATAAAGAGCTTCGACAATACTTTTGTAGTAAGTGGGATCATTCAAATATAGCCATCAAACTTAGAAATCTTCTAAACTACAGTCACTCATATTAATGCAATCAAGGAGTTCAAAAATATATTTTGATTGTGAGAGACTTAAAGCATCTTTGGTGCGAGAGATGGTGATTCCAAGAAAGTAAGATAATAAACCCAAATCCTTGATTTTGATATGAATATATTGACAATATCAATTAAATTACAAACAAAGGCATCATTGTTGTTAGTGAGAATAACATCATCAACATACAAAAGTGGATAGGTTGTAGTGCCATCACGATGATAGATAAACAATGATAGATTAGATAGAGACATCTGAAAGTAAAGTTCCTGGAGCTTGAAGGAGAATTTGGTACATCCAGAATGAGGAGCCCGTAGTAGATCATAAATTGATTTCATCATCTTACAGACATGAGATGGCTTGAAGGAATCAACATATCCTTGTGGCTATTCCATGTAAACATTTTCTTGCAAATTTCCATGAAGGAAAGCACTCTCAACATCAAGTTGTCTGAGTGGCCAGTGGTTGCTTATAGCAATAGCAAGTTAACAGCTTGTATGGTAGGATGTTTCACAATTTGACTGAAGGTCTCAATAAAATCAAGACTTCGTTGTTGATGGAATCCTTAAGCCACGAGACAAGCCTTGTGCTAGAGTTACATCAGAATTGAGTTTAGTACGATAAACCCACTGGCATCCTACTACATTCATTCCTTATTTAAAAGGAACTAAAACCTAGGTGTGTTGACTCAACAAAGCATTATATTCAGAATCCATTGCCTATCGCCATTGTGAAGATCTAGAAGCATGAGTATATGAAGTGAGAGTCCAATATTAGAGCAAGTGGAAGTGGAAAAGAGCTTTCCAGTTTGGTGTTGAAAAGAGCTTTCATTTTAGAAATTCCAAATTTGGAGCGAGTTTGCATAGGATGAACTAATAGAGTGTTTTGTATTGTATGAGGCTAATTAGGTAATAGATGTTTATTTGAAGATGAATTAGAGGGAGAGATGGCTAGAATAGGATCTTGGCTAGGAGAAGATTGTGCATTAGAAGAAGATGAGGTATTAGAAGGAAGATGAGGTAAGTTTGGAGCTTACTTAGAAAGGAGAACAGAGGAGACCCAAATAACAGAAGATGGAGGATTAGACTGACATGAAAGAGAGGTTTGAGTGGACAAAGACATTTGAGTAAAAGGAAAGACATCTTCAACAAATCGAACATGTCCAGAGAAGTAAACTTTTCTAGTGAAGGGACACCAACATTTGTATTCTTTCTGATGTAAACTGTAACTAATAAGGATGCATTCAGTACATCTAAAGTCAAGCTTATTAGATGAGTATGGTTGAAGCTAGGGAAAACACTTACAGGCAAAAGGTTTTAAAAAGGAGTAATGAAGTGCTTGGCTGAATAGCTTCTGATATGGTGAAAGAATATTATTGTCAACAATCAAAAGATGAATGACTTGGGAAGAGATGATTGTGCTAATGATGCTAAGCCTATTTCAACAACATGCCGGTGTTTCCTCTCAACAACACCATTCTGCTGAAGCGTGTGAGGACAACTTTGCTAATGGAAAATTCCTTTTTATTGAAGAAATAAGATAAAAATTTTGCTAGAGAACTCTCCACCACTATCTGTCTGAGTAGTCTTTATAGTCAATTGAAGTTGGTTCTCACCAAGTTTATAATATTGAACAAAGACTTTGAAGAATTCAAATTTTTGTTGAATAAGAAATATCCACCCATAAATAGTGAAGTCATCAACTATGAGAACATAATAGCAGAATTCATTACAACCAAATAGAGGGGAAAGTCCTTAGAGATCATATTGCAACAATTAAAGAGGAGTAGTGGTATGAGTAGTTGCAGAAGAGAAACATAAACGCCTAATTTTACCTAATTGACATGGAGTACTCTCAGACAAAGAGTAAGGTATGGATGACAGGTTCAACTGACGAAGAATTGATTTTAAGAGAGAATGAGAGGGATGGCCAAGTCGAAGGTGCCATACGTGAGCTAAAGCTTTGTTGCTGAGAAGGGCTTTAGGAGTAGCTTGAACACGCCACTTATTTTTCCTAAGAGTGATGGGATACATTTCCATTTCAGTTAGCCCTCGATGGAGAGTCTTCCCTATGTTATTGTCCATAATTTCAAAAGAGTTGTCATCAAATTGGAACAAACAAGAGTTATCTTGAGCAAACTTTCCAATGGATAAAAGATTAAAGTTTGCATCTAGACAATGAAGTATATTGTTCAGACAGAGTTCTTTGTTTCCAACAAAATAAGTTGAAGTGTCAATGTTTAGAATAGAAAGATTCTCACCGTTACCTATTTGAACTGAATCAACACCATTATAGGGTGTAAAGAGATGAAGATTTCCAAGTTCAGAAGTGATATGGTGAGATGATTCAGTATCAGTATACTAGACACAGTCGTCAACATTGTGGTTTTTTTGAGCTACTATGGCCACTAGTTACTCATCAAGCTGACGACCCATGTAATTCATGTTTAATCTTTAAAATCAATCTATAGCTGAGTGACCAAACCTTTGGCAAATTTAACACTAGATGTGATTGGAAGAAGAATTTGATACTTTAGTTATTGCTGGTGTGGACAATAGAGGAGTGAACTGAGGACTAACCCGAAGACTTTGCTTGCCCACCTTTATTAGAGGATCCTTTGTGATTTTGAAATGAACTTCTATTTTGTTTGAATTACCTTCTAATATATGACTGTGGATGCATGGTAGCCAAAGCAACCATATTTTCAGATAATCATTCATTGATTAGTTCATAATGCATACATATTTTATTCTTATATTTATCTATTTTTTACATAAATAACACTACTTGAGGTGTTTTATTGAAAATGTGCAAGAACTTAGGAAAACTAGGGGAAAAAGAATAATTGTGCCAGAAAAAAAGGATAGACATGCATGCATGAAAAATTCTAGAGCCTCGTTAAGAGATCAATACAAGATTTTTCACATATTGAAACATTGGGATAATCATGAGTCAACACAGCAAATAAATTCAACGGTGATCCGGGTGATATGGGCACCTAGCAGGCGTCCAGATGACAATCCGGAGCCTCCCAAGCGCCCAATCAGAAGCAAGATGACCTAGTCTTAGATGCAGTTGACTTGTATTTGGAAATATCTTGTATTTAAATTTGAAAATGTAATTGTGACATCGGATTTATTTCTGACGTAAGCAAGTCTTTGTATATTTATAAAAAGGATCCCTGGTGTAGATTTAGGGGATCCCCATCTAGGTTTTAGACTCTCATTATCTTCTTGTATTTTGGAAGGCTCTGAAGAGTAGTTGTAATTCCAGGTTCTTTTTAATAAAAAGAAACTTCTTCTTACATTTTGTCTTCCATTCCTCCTTCCCCTTCTCTTTTATTTTTACATTTAGTGTAATCATGGTAGGCTAATTTTCTAGATCTAGGATTGAGATGAAGTTCATGTGATATTAGATGTTATGATTAAATTGCTCTATTTTTTCTCTTTATGCTTATTACTATGATCATGTGAATTGGATGTATATTGCATAATTTCCTCATAAAATCGATAAACTTTGATAGATTAAGATCGAGATTTTCTTTTTAGTTTATGCTTAGGGAAGATTAGAATGAGGATTATGTGTATAATCGTAGTTTCTTCATAGGTCATTGGATTTGATTTGGTTTGTGTGTTTTTATTCATCGGCTTGATAGTCTATGGTGCATTGCATATAGATTATGCTTGTTAAGATAAGAATCATTGAATCAAATTATTTAAATCAATTGGGAAATATAGAGTAGATTTAATCATGCATTTATATTTACATGAATGGATTCGAAAATCCTAGCTCTTCATTTATTCTGAATTTCTCTTAAGTGTTTGATCAACATCTCTCAATTTTCATCTCAATAATTGATAATAAATCTTTGATTCTAAAGAACTTTTCTCTGTGGGATTCGATCTGTATTTGCCACATACTGCATAGTACACCGTGCACTTGCAGTTATTAAAATAAGACACATCAAGTTTTTGGCATCGTTGCTGGGGATTAGTGTTTCATAGCATCGATTTATTGTCAGTTATTCCTTTCTTTCTGTTTGTTAAAAAAAAACAACTACTTCGTTTTATTTTTCTTTCTTTTTTAGAGACATTTTTTTGGAGATCTAAAAGAGAAAAAGACAAAAGAAATTCCCAAATCAGAGAAAGAAGGGGCGCCTCCTAGGCGCCAGTTTGCATTTTCAACGCCTCCTAGGCGCCCAGGTCAGGAAGTTTTTTTCCAGATTTTAAATTCTGATATTTTTGGATTTTTCTAGGATCCTGATCCAGGGTTTATATTTTGCTTCAATTTTTGTTATCTTTGATCACTAATTTAAAAGTCAAGCATAAACTTGAACCCAATAAAAATCTTCCATAACAAGATAAAAACTTGTTCTTTAGGGCATACATCATATAGTATGCATTATTTTTGAATCTTGTCAATTTATTTTGGGAGATTACTGGAGGAAAAGGTACGTGTTCTCCTACTCAATACCTAGCATTTTAGAGCATATAGTTAGTAGGAAGAACAACTTGTTTGAGTATAATTACTTGTTGCATATCATTTTAAAGTACCTAAGGGCAACACTTATAGCACAAGATAAGTGGGGATTTCATCATCCTTCCTTAGCCCACAAACAACAAGAAAAGACATCAAGCATTGACCTAAGTTTCAATTAAAATCAAGTGGACATTGACCCTTAGGATTCGAGCTCAATAGGACAAAGGAGGCAGAGGGTGAATCAAATCTAAAGTTCTTTTTCTACTTGGTGTCTAAAAAAGTGGTTCACACGGTTAAGCCTTAAAAGGAAAGTGGTTATTTAATTAGGACCGTTGCTTAAGCACGGTGAACCTCCCACTTTCCTCCACTGATCTAGCCAATTAGGGCGAAGAATTTTAGTTTGAGAATCTCAAAGGTTAACTTAACAGTTAGGAGCTGTCTAGATTTAGGTCAACCATAGACTTAGGAATTGTGTGGCTTGTGTAAATAGATTAGGCATCTTCCTCCTCTATCTTTCCTTTTCTCATTTGGTTGTGTCTCTTATTTTCTCAACTTTTTATCTTTTCTATTTTCATTTTTCAAAAAAAGAAAGAAAGAAAAAAAAAAAGAGAGAGTTTCACTTGTGCATGCGTGTGTGGATTCATGATTCAACACATCGGCTGACTCGTGTTGAACCCGAAGATTTTAAAATAGCTGACGAAATCCACAACCCACCTCTAGCTTTAGAAGCCAGATGTTATCCAATAAGAACTGCACAACCATCTTGCATTAGACTCCCACAAACCAATGGTAATAAAAAAATTTTGAACTCAAATCCAATTACATTAGCTAGTTGCCTAGGTTCAGGGTCTAGAATCTGAAGATACCTACTGGTTCATCAATGAGTTTGAAGAGGTGTGTAGCATGATGAAGTTGCAATAGTTGTCTGATGATGCAGTTCGGTTAAAATTCATTCCTTTTGCATTAAAAGACAATACTAAGAAAAGGCTATATAGTCTACCTACTAATTCAATCACCACTTGGGCCAAATTTTGCACGATATTCCTTAAAAAATACTATCCTATTCATAAGACCATCAAATTTAGAAATGAAATTAATTCATCTAAACAAAAGGTTGGTGAGTCTTTTTGGAGGTATCTTGATAGATTTAAGGATCTCTTAGCCCAGTGTCCACATCATGGAATAGAAAAGTGGAGACTATGCCAAATCATTTATGAGGGTTTAGATATTTCGACTAGGACTATGCTTAAGTCTATGTGTCAAGGAGCATTTATGAAGAAGAATGAAGATGAAGCATGGGAATTCCTAAGAGAACTAGCTGAGAAAACGATACAGTGGGAGAGCACAAATGACCAAATAATTGATAAACCCACATCCTCTAAAAGTGGTATACATTCCATAGAGTCTTCTATAGCCACTGAAGCCAAATTCAACACATTAGTTCGTAGGTTAGAAGCTCTAGAAATGGAGAATTCTCAAGTGAACCAAGTGTCTGACCAAGTTCTTTGGTGTAAAAGTTGTCACATGATGGATCATGTGATGGAAGAGTGTCCTTCTGTGGGTGGTCAACCCAATTTTGGATCTGAACAACTAAATGCAACCTTTGACAGGCCTCAAAATGACCCCTATGCCCCAACTTATATTCTAGGATGGAGGAATCATCCTAATTTCTCTTGGAACTAGCAACTACATCAGGGAAACAATAATTTTACTTTCTCCCAAGGCCAACAGCAACACTCACATCAATTCAGGCCCAATCAACCTATCTAGCAACATTTTAATGCTGGATCTCAACCCAACCCACCTCTAGGATTTAATGAGAATGAGAGAAGATTGAGCACTCTAGAGAAAGGCGTGGAGGCCCTTTTCAATGCCAACTCTCAAACAAACAACAACATAGCTGCTAATACACAAGCCATATCTTGAATTGAGATGCAATTGAGTCAATTAGTCACATTGGTAGGAGGAAAAGAGAAAGGAATCTTCCCTAGTCAACCAGTACCAAATCCTAAAGGTCAAACTCAAAATCAAAATCAAGGACAGGTTCATGTACTTCAAGATGATCAGGTCATCCAAGTTAATGCCATTGTTTCATTAAGATCTGGAAAACAGGTAGACAACCATGTTGTCATGCCTAACCATGCTGTTAGGATTCAGAAGGACTCACCTTCTGACTCAACAAAACCAGTCCCATCCCATTCAAGCCAGTGTGAGGAGCCTGGAAGTTCTGAAAGGTCCAACAAACATGTTGGGCCTTGTTTTGAATCATTTGTTGAGCTTATACAAAAGCCCATTGCCTCATTTCCAAATAGGCTCAAAAACAAAAGGGAATCTGCTCAAATGGAAAAGATACTTGAGGTGTTCAAGTAGGTTAAGGTAAGCATTCCTCTCTTAGATGCAATCCAACAGGTCCCTACATATGTCAAATATCTTAAGGACCTGTGCACTCGAAGAGAACCACTAGTGTGCCTAAAAAAGCTTTTCTAGCAACCAATGTCAGTTCCATTTTAACGAATCAATTACCTATGAAATATAAGGACTTTGGAAGTCCTACGATTTCATGCACCATAGGCAACACAAAAATCGATAAGGCTTTTCTAGATCTTGGAGCTAGTGTCAATTTGTTGCCATACTCAGTATACGAGCAATTAGGGCTAGGCGAGTTGAAGCCGATTAGGGTAACATTGCAATTGGCTGATAGGCTAATTAAGATGACTAAAGGGATGGTCGAAGATGTTCTGATTAAGGTTGGTGACTCTGTATATCCTGTAGATTTCATTATCTTGGAAACCCAACCCTTGACTAACCTTAAGGGTCAAAACTCAGTTATCCTAGGTCCACCTTTCTTAGCTACAACTAATGCCCTAATTAATTGTCGAAATGGGTCGATGAGGCTAAATTATGGAGATCTGACTGTCACACATAATATTTCCAATTTGGATAAGCAATCAACCAATGAACCAAACGAGACATTTGAGGTCAATATGATTGAAGATCTTTCAGAAGATAAAGATTTGGTAGAGGAGGATATTGATTTTGATTTAGGTTATTTTGATTGGAGTTTCGAAGAAATTTTCAAAGAAGAATTGCTGTTGGTAGAGGAAGCAAATGCATTGACCCAATATAGGACCAATAGTACATATAATCATCCTCCAGAGCCTGTCTCATCTGAGCCTAGATCTATTCCCAAGCCATCTATTGAGGAGCCACCTACACTAGAGCTTAAACCATTGCCTAAGCATCTCATGTATGTGTTTCTAGGGCAAGATCAGACCCTTCCTATAATCATTGCAGCTAATTTAACTCAAGATCAAGAAGAAGCGTTGTTAATCGTCCTTAGTGAGAATAGGGAAGCAATAGGATGGACCATGGCTGACATCAAGGAGATTAGTCCAACAATTGTACAACATCAGATCTACTTGATAGAGGAAGCTCATCCAGCTAGAGATCCACAAAGGCGGTTAATCCTTGTAATGAAGGAAGTGGTCAGAAAAGACATACTGAAGTGTCTTGATAATGGGATCATCTATCCCATTTCTGATAGCTCATGGGTAAGTCCTGTTCAAGTAGTTCCCAAGAAATCGGAAATTACTGTGATCCAAAATGATAATAATGAGCTTGTTCCTACTCGCATCCAAACAGGATGGCGAGTCTGCATAGATTACAGGAAGCTTAATGCGGCAACTAGGAAAGACCACTTTTCTTTGCCATTCATTGACTAGTTGTTAGAATGGTTAGCCGGACATAAGTATTATTGCTTTCTTGATGGTTACTCCGGCTACAACCAGATTCCTATTGCTCTTGAGGACCAAGAGAAGACCACTTTCACCTATCCTTTCGAAACATTTGCCTATCGTCGCATGCCCTTTGGGCTATGCAATGCTTCAGCTACTTTCTAAAGATGCATAGTGAGCATCTTCTTCGACATAGTGGAAAGATTTCTAGAAATTTTCATGGGTGATTTTTTCATTTTTGGGTCCACCTTTTCTAAGTGCCCCTATCTTCTTGAGTTGGTATTAAAAAGATGCATAGAGAAAACCCTAACACTTAATTGGGAAAAATGTCATTTCATGGTCCAACAAGGCATTGTTCTGGGCCAAGTCATCTTAAAAAGAGGCATAGAAGTGGATAGGGCCAAGGTGGACCTCATTGCAAATCTTCCTCCACCAAAAACAGTTAAGGACATTAGGGCTTTCTTAGGACATGCAGAGTTTTATAGGAGATTTATTTAAAACTTTAGCAACATTGCTAGGCCCTTAACCCACCTATTGTCCAGGGATATCTCTTTTGACTTCACCCATGAATGCCTTAAGGCATTTGAGCATCTCAAGAAGGAGTTGACTTCGGCTCCTATCATTCACCCACCTGTGTGGACCCAACCGTTTGAGCTGATGTGTGATGCATCTGACTATGCAATTGGTGCTATTCTAGGTCAAAGGATTGACAAGTTGTCACATGTGATCTGTTATGCAAGTAAGACATTGAATGATGCACAACTAAATTACTCCACCACTAAAAAAGAGTTCTTAGCTGTTTTTTTTTGCCTTAGAGAAATTCCAATCTTACCTAATAGGATCTCACATCATTATCTACACTGACTATGCGGCATTGAAACACCTTTCAGCAAAGAAGGATGCAAAAGCTCGATTGATTAGGTGGATCCTTCTTCTTCAGGAATTTGATCTTGAGATTAGAGACAAGAAAGGTTGTGAAAATGTGGTAGCTGATCATCTATCTCGTTTGAATCTTGAACCATCCACAAACCTTCCTATTAATGATAGCTTTCCGGATGAACAGCTATTGGCAGTCCATTTTGAACCATGGTTCGCAGATATAGTCAATTACTTGGTAATTGGTGTCACACCCATGGATTGGTCCAAACAGGATTAGCAAAAGTTCATGTCCCAAGTAAAATTCTTTTACTAGGACGATCCATATCTGTTTAAGTATTGTCTCGACCAAATTGTTAGGAGATGTATACCTGTAACATTTGTGCCTGGTTTTTCCATTTAATATAAACCATGGAATTTCTTGTAATTATTTGTGTATGGGTTATTAATGGTAAATCCAGTTTGTGTCTGTTGGCTGTGGGCTCCTTCTGTGTTTTGTGCCCCTGATTTCTCCCCTGTGGTGTGATTTCTTTGGCTAGTGGGTCGGTTCTGCATTGGGACTCGTGTGTGTGGTGGACCCACTTGGGCTTGGGCTTGGACCCGGTCAAGAGCCAGCTGTGCCGTGCCCTTTTTCCCTGTCTTCTCCACGCCCGTGACCGATCTCCCCTACTCGCAAGGCCTGGTGGGGAGGGCTGCTCGTTTCGTCCCCTCCGTCCAGAGCTACACGTAGCTGGTGGACGCCGGTGGGATTCGGGGATGGAAGGCGTCAGGGGTGTTAAGAGGAGGTGTGTGGTATGGGGGAGAAGCAGAGAGACCAGAGAGAGGGCGAGAGGGAGTGTGGTGGCTGTGGAGGAGTCGCGCGTTGGAGGAGCTCGCACGAGTGTGGGGAAGGCTAGTGTCGTGCACCGCCAGTGTTGGAGGGCACACGAGGCTCGTCGAAGCCAGGTACACGTTTCCCTACCGTTTCCCGTTTTGTCTTCCTCCATTAGTTGAAGCATGTTTTGGTTAAAGGACAGAATCATGGTTAGATTAATGCTACAAAAATCATGAAAAAATATGGAATGTTGAAAAAGTGTTGAATCGTGTGTTTGTGGTCATGTGATGTCGATTCGTGGCTAATTTTATGGGATTTTAATAGTTGTTGTGAAGCATGCTATAGTGATTGTATTTGGGCTTGATGCCTTTGTGATTTTTGTTAGAACAGCATGCTTAGCGGTTTTATGATCGGATTTAGGGGTTTTGGAGTAGACTTGAAGGTCTACACCCCATGTTTTACTCGTAATTTTTGTGGCATGTATGGGGGGTCCGATCCTTACTCCCACTTTGGGGAGAAAAGGGCGATGGTGGCCTGGGGAGTTTTCTGCAACAGCAGAAAACGGTATGCCGAATTGGTTTCGGCATACCGAAATGCTCCCAGGCGGTACCTTGCGTCGTGGCTTCGAATGATCGGAGAAATTCGGTCGACCGATTTGGCAGGGACTGATTAATCTGACAGGGATTCGGTATACCGAATCAGGAGATTTCGATATACCAAAGCCCCCCTTCGGTATGCCGAATCAGGGGATTTCAGCATACCGAAATGGGTTTCGGCATGCCGAATCTGAGCCCTGAAGTGATTTGAGAATGCATTGAGAAATGGTGATTAAATATGATTAAATACATGATAAATGTATGAAATGCATGGAAATGACTTGTGAGATAATGCATGCAAGCATGTTGTTATTAATGATGTTTTCCATGAGATATTGATGCATAGCTTCTGTGTGTGAATATGGACCCGTGTGAGGGGTGATTGCATGGTGCAAAGACCATGAAAGAATGTGTGGGTTTAAAGACCACAGGCAATGATTTGATGCATATTGCATATGATTTGCAAAGAGCTATATGAATGGAAAATGGTTTTGATAAATGTTTTGAAAAGACGAATTGTTTATGATTTTAAAGAGATTAAAGGATATAGTAGGAACCACAATGAAACCAG
>JAMKQA010004898.1:0-36284 GCA_024699735.1 Posidonia australis | reverse complement strand
GATTTAAATAATTTTGCATACATGATTCAAAATTTTTATTTTTAGAAAAAGAAAATGGTTGTTCGTCTTGTATTATAAATTTAGTTATTCCTTCCTTAACTTCTTCTGTATTATATTTTCAATTAATTATACTACTAGATCCTATTTGTATTTTTGATTGTTTTAAATCTGTATTTTCATCTTTATTATGTTTGGATATACATTTTTGTAAATGTCTAGATATGCGACCTACACCCCCTCCCCTAGGACATGTGTATGTGGTATTACAATGATTACAGTAACACCTAGTTTGATCTACATGGTCTAATGTAACATGCTCCCAAATCCAAGAACTTTGTTTCCTAGGTTTTTTTGTGGCTGTGGAATGTGAAGTATTTGTTGGGGTACTTTGAGGATGATCTGACTCCATACTAGGGATATAGTCATGGGTACCAATATTACCAATATTTTCCATTTTAATATTTAAAAATGAATATTAAATAATAAAATCCTTAACCAATAAAAAACAAAACTAAAAAATGGAGGGATTAGAAGTAAAGAATTTGGAGGGATTAGAAGTAAAGAAAATTTGATGTTGCTGGCTCAGCTACTGTCGCGTGGAGACTGGAGTCTGGAGAGCAGAAGACCGGACAGAATCCAAAGTCAAAGTAAAATCTTCACTTGAAAATCTTCTTTTGAGAATTAAGAAAAAATTGTAGAGGAGAGTTGAGAAAGTTGTAGAGGAGAGTTGAGAAAAAAAATGAAGGGTTTGAGGGAGTATTTATAGGTTAAAATTTTAGATTTAAAAAAAAAAATGTTTGTGGCCATTGCAAATGCAACGGCCATAATCTTTAAAAATTCAGCTGTTGCAATTGCAACGGTTGCTGCACTGCAACGGTCTCGTTGCAGCTTTTATTTTTTTTTGGGCCTAATGGTCCAATGTAACATTAAATTTTTTTTTTTTATAATTCCGGGCTACTGGGCTCAGCCCTTTTGCATTTTTTTAAGGCCTACGGGTTGCGGCCCGTTAGGTTAAATTTTTTTTTTTTTAAATGTTACTGTACACGGGTCGGCCTGGCCCGGCCAGGCCTTGGGTCTTTTGTGTGCCAAACTGGGCCTACTCCGCGGGCCTTGGTGGGTCTACCCGTTAGGCTCGGCACGACCCACGACATATTTTTCCGAGCCCGGGCTGGGCCGTGGGGCTCGGGCAGGTCTGGCCCGATTTCCATGTCTAGGTTTGGGTTTGGGAGGATGTAGGCGACGGACGATTGTGAGGTCGACGAGGAGATGATTGAGGACGGCTGCTAGGTCGACGAGTTCTGGATTTGGTGAGGATTTGGAGACTTTGGGGGAGACGAGGGTTTTTCTCGCTGTTGGAAAGAAAAGGACGTGGGTGTGATTTCTTTCCACAGGTGTGGAAAGAAAAGTGTTTTGGTTTTTTATTTTATTAAAAAAAATAAAATAAAAATAGATAATGGTTGTAACTATAGGGTATTCTAAAGAATAGACAACGATTAAGAAACACTGTAGGCTACTGTTTATTATACTAGATAAAGACTTTCAGAGTAATTATATAAGAGGTTTTTTATTATACTTATTTGACTCTTTAAATAATCATGATTTCAAAAATCTTTATGATTAAAACTTTTATGGTGGTGATTCTGTTGGACAAATAAACTATAATACTAAAAGTGACTAGATAAGAATTGCTACTTCTTATGCTGTGAGTGAACACACTGAATGAGGTTTGTGCTCGTTCTTTGATTATGTATCTTCTCTAACACAATATGAAATGAAGAGCAATTACTTGAACGTCTTTCGAGTCATTCTTACATCTCTTACCAACTTTAAAGAATTTTTCAATCAGTATTTATTTCATAATATTCATTAATGGGATCAATGAGATTCTTGATACAACTGTTAGTGTCATAGTATCACTACTATATTGTTGAATATTAAACATATAACAATTAAGTGTTTTAGAATAACTATGTGTTGTGGAAGGAGTCTTAAGTTCGACAATAAATTCATTATGATCACAACATGACTGAAAAGCAATTAGAAGATTTTCATGAATTAAGACATTCTTTATGGTATTAAACATGTATGAGGTAACTTTTATAAGAATTTTTATATTTTAACATTTAGTAAGTATTTTTTATCTATTATTTATGCTTCAAGATATTTGTATTGCGTCCATCTAATGTATTTTAATGTGGTACGTAATGAGGAAGCTAATCAAAGTAGTCGAAAATGTAGATTATTGCTTACTTAAATTTATTCTAGAGTTTCAAACCAAAATTCAAAGTTTTTTTATCGTTTCCATGGACTTCTATAAATTTACTCTGTTTCCATTTGACATTTCCACTAACATCCGACATATTTCGTGTTTTTGTCGGATCGAAGTCCGACATGAAATCAACATTTAAAACCATAATGGTCATGACAAATACAAAAACAATCCTAGCTTGCAGTCGATGGCATGACTTGTGCATTGGGAGCTGCAACCCACAAGGGCCATCCTAGACAATTTCTCACTGGTTCTGTTCTACACCGACAACCTTGTTAAGCTTTGAAATTTGGGTCTTTTTATGTGTATAAACTTCAGGTGTTTCTATATTAATGTATACACAAAGTTTTACTCTGGGCATATTGCTGATTTTGTTGTTCCTGTTTCTGTTGTTCCAGAATAGGGGAGGTTTATTAATTTCATTGGCTCCTGACATTAATTAAGGCATATGTGGTTTATTGGTGCTTTGGTTCTAGTTTTGTTGATTGGGAATCAAATATCAGTCTATGATTTTGATATCTTGTGCCATTTGATCCAGACACACCATGTGCAATACTAACTGAGGGTCTTCAAATATATTGATTATTAATTATAACCTCTTTGATATTTTGACTATGTCCTTATTGCAATGGTTCATGGTAATAATTGCCTTTTCATTTTATATTTTGCTAGTTAAGCTGAGCGGGATATGGAGGAAAAACAACTTGTGAACCTGGATGAGAAGGAGTTCGATCTCCAGCTCCACTTATGGGCAATTCGGATCCCCTGTGAACTCTGCACTCGTGTCAGTCGAGTACTTAATGGGTAGCTCACTTGAGTACTAAAATCTTTGTTCTTGAAATTTTATGGTCCTAATTTGAGTAGATATTTTCTTTTCCATCCAGACAACTGTCAGACACTCCTATTATTGATTTAACAGTTTGCTCATCTCCTCGGTGGACCATATTTTTCAAACATTCATCTAATATTGCAAATATAAAATTCATTTCCATTGTCATCAAATAGTTGTTTCAGGCACTACTTATATATCGCTGACATAAAAATAGCATTTATGATTCTTGAACCAAAAGTTATTTATTGATTTATGTTTATTAGTTAGGTAATATTGCAAGTCTAAAGAAAATATTTTATTTTTTACTTATTTTCAAGTGTTCTTGAATTGCTTCTCTTCATTCTTGGTGATATTATGATTCTTGAGCTGGAAATTATTTAACGATTTATGCATATTAATCATGTAATATTGCAAGTCTGAATAAAATATGTTATTTTTCACTTATTTTCAACTGTTCTTGAATTGCTTTTCTTCATTCTTGGTGATACTGGGCTTTTGTTCATTTCACAGGTACATTCTAAACAAGCCCCGTATCAAACCCATCATGGAAGACACATCCTCTAACAGAAACCGCCTATTGATATTATCTGAAAAGATCCAGGATCCTGGTAAGAAAGGCTACACAATTTCAGGTCATTGCATCAACCATGATAATTGGATAATTCCAGTATTAGATCATTTGGATATCATTTGATTATATTCTTCTTGCATTGGCCATTTTCTTCTATACATTATTTATACAGCAATGATGTGTTGGATTTATGCTCTTGTTGTTTTTCCTTGTTCTGATGTTTGTTTTTTCTATGTGTCAATCATTTGAAATACAAAATAGCCTTTATGATGTAATTGTATTTGCTAATTGCTAAACTTCGTCCTTTGGCAAAACTCTGTGTAGATGTGGTTCCATGTATGATTTTTTTTGGTTCTGATTGTTGATATCATCTTTTCATGTTTAAATATCTGTTTGTCTTGTGCTGTTACTGAAATATTCAGTTTGAGCAGAATTATCTGATATTCCTGTTGAAGTGCTGGATGAACTAAAGAAAGTTTGTGAGATTGATATGGTACCTTACGTGCTGACACTAGGATATTCTTACTGGGGTGCAGGTTGGTGTTCTTCTTTAGTACTATCTTTACAAGTGCTTCATTTCACATATTTCTTTTTAAGTGCTCCACATTGTGTGCTCCTTGATAATTATTCTTTTTACGACATTTTGTTGTTAATGCTACATATGTTTGTATTGCCATTGGTCGAACCATTTTTTAGAGATTTTTCAAATAAACTAGGAGATGATAATACAACCAAAAGAAGAATAGGAACATGCAAATTTGAAACCTTATGGGTTGATATTTATGTGCCACATTTATATGTAGTGCACTACAGCTAATGAGCTTTACCCTTTTTTGAGTTAAAAAAAGCTTTACAAGATGATTATTCTACTCATACAAGGAAATATACATGTGAACTTGTGATTGCAATCTTGATGTTTATGTTCGATATCTATACAATGTATCTCATCCATTTTGAACAAATTTCTTTTGTCCTTCTTTTACAGACTGCACAAAAACCAAAAACTAAAATTAAACAATAGCTGTTCACAAAAAAAAAAAACAATAGCAAGTTACCTATAAGGGTATGTTTAGATACACTCCATAAACATGGTTTGTCCCTTTTTAGTCTAAAATCATGGTTTTAGATTTAGCATATAATTCTATTACAAAAATTGAGGTACCTTTGGGTTCATTTCTAAACTAAGAATCTAAAACTTATAAACCTGTCCTTTGAGTCAAAGCCCTGTTTAACTTGAACATTGTTCAGCTTAAGAAGAGGTTGGGCCCTTTTAACAAACATAAATGGGTTGCCCAAGCTTGTTCTGCTCTACATAAAATGGTATTTTAAACAAGGGTTTTGACACATGTATCAGGTTAGAGTGGGAAGTTTTTCTTCATTGGGGGTAAGATGACACTGATGTTGTGAGTCCTCTCAAATCTTTCGAGATACTACTTGTCCATATTTAGGATTTACGTTCCTGTGGTAAGGCATTTGGTAAGCGTTCATAAACAGTTTCTTTGGGATGAGGGGTAAATCGAGTCGGTGGGTTTCTATATGGTGGTCTAGAGGGGAAAGGAGTCTTGGGCTTCGAGATTTTTTAATGTTTTTCACTCTTTTTTGTGAATGGTTATGTAGGCTAGGGGAGGGAGGAGAATTTTGATCTTGTTTGTGGCAACAAGTTGTTGTGGAAAAGTGGTGCTGTAGTCATTTATGATGATTGAGGAAGGTAACAGATCATGTTGGTAGAGTTTGTAGAGTGTGGAATGGAGTGATAAAGGCAGAAGTGATTGTAAGGTAAGATATGGTATTGGTTTCATCGTTGGAAGGGATAGGTGTAAGTGAAGCTCTGGGAGGACATATGGATTGGGCTTGAATGGAAGTTTTCATTTCCTCTGTTATCTCGTGTTTCTCCTATGCCTTCATCTGCAAGGATCTTTGAGTGTCATAATCAATAAGTTTTTGGGATTGTATGGGCTTTGCTGTAATGGAAGGATTTATAAGATGGGGAAATATGTTTTTGTCCTCTTCTGTATCTTTTGGATTCTTAAGCATCATGAAGGATATACTATTTGGTGGTTGATATACTTGAAAGGACTACAAGGATCTTTAACGGGCTGAGTTTGGAACCAAAAGATCTGAAGGTACAATCATTCAGGTAGTGCGTAATCAGGGTTTAGGTCTCCCCATTGTCATCTTTGTTTTTAAATTGTTGTTGTGTTGTCTCTTGTTGCTGGATCTTTCCTATGGATCCTTTTATTTATTTATTTATTTTTTGTTTTTTATCTGTACCAGCTTGGTAAGATCTTTTGGTGTTATTTCCTTTGAGCTTTCAAAATCAATAAAAAAAATCAGACTGCTCAAAAAGAAATGAGGATGTTGAAACTTTTGATAATCGGAGAACATCAGTGGATACGAGTGTTAGAATTTAACCAGAAAAGCATAGGGTTTGAAAACATTGAGAAACGAACAGAGATGACTGGCTAAGTATTTTGGCCAAGTTCAGCTAAAGCTTTTGAATTGCCTTGATAATAAAATAGTTATCTTAGTGTAGCAAATGGCCTTAATAGACATGGCTGAAATTTTAAAGTAGTGAAAGGGATTTAGATATGATAAAACTAACCTAAATTCCTGTAATCCAACTGCCCTTTCTTTTGCTTTCCTTACCTTCAAGAATTCTTTGCACATCTCATGTTGCCTATCCCAAGTTATCAAGTCAAGAACATTTTTAATGCTATTTAGGGACAATGTGATTAACCACGTAACTATATGAAAGAACATTTTTAACCATGGTTGTTAGTATTGGACTAAAGCAACCAGTCGGATCAATTGAACCAGCAGCTTGAACCATTCAATAGTTTAGCATATTAGACTTCTATAAATTTTGTTTATGCTGTATTTATTCTCCTGATGAACCTCTTGAACAGCTGAACCGAGCAGTCAGTCTGGTGGACTAGCCTGTCGTAATAGTTGGACCAGTTTATTTTTTAAAAGAAATCATTATGTATAATGACATTCTTATGCCATTAGGTTAAACTAGTTGAACTGGTGAACCAAACCAAACCAAGCCACAAAAACTGTTTGATGTCTGATCTGGTTAAAACCTTGAATCTTTGGAGCTTGGACCGTCTATTTGTCAAAAATGTATGTGACCCAAGTACTTATGCTAGGGACACTTGGATATTAGTTTGAATTATTTTATTTAGAAAATATGGTTTATTGTGGACACTTCCAGATAATTCCTGGATACTAGTAGCTGATATGCTCTATATGGGTGTTTCTGTATATGTATCTGTTTTCTAGGTATGAATGTGGATACAAATATCATATGGATATGAAAAATCCATATCCATGTACTTAAAAAATGGGTATGAATAAGGGTACAATAAGAATATTTTAAGGATGGATACAGATAAAGAAATAGATATTATAGAAAATTTAAAAAAAAATTGTAACTAAGGCTTGAAAAAATTGTAAATGAATATACCTTACATATCTAATAATATGAAATCTAGTAGATTATTTCTACCTAATAATCTAAGATTTAAAAAAAAGTATAACAATCAAATCGAAAAATATTCCTTAGTTATACGTATAACACAGATAATGGGGCTATCGTGTAGATATGAAAAATGATATCCATATCCTTGTCCTTTTTTGAGACTATGGATACATATCCCTACTTCGGAATTCCTCCACTTTCCTCAAATTTTTTATCCATGTATGGATAATTTGTATCCACTTTCATCCCTACTTCTATACCTTTTTTGGACCCTCCCCTATCTTCACTACATTCTCTTTGTATCCTATTTTATTTTTATGAGAACCAGAATATTTGATTATCGTACCCATATTTCATATGCTTTTTTGTTTTTATGCTTAGCTAGTTATGGATTGAGTTATTAATGACTTGATTAAGTTAATTCCAAAGCAAATGGGACTTAGAATGTGGGTTAAAATTACATGAAGTCTATGAGAGAAGAAATCTCAACCAAGGCTCTAAATTTTGGTATCATGTTGAACTTCGGTTCGACAAAAATAGGAAACGTATCCGATTTTGGTGGAAACACGACAAATTTACGGAAATTTACAGAAATGGTAAAAAAAATTCGAATTTCGATTTGAAGCTCTAAGATATGACAAAGTAACAATGTACATTTAGGACTACTTGAATTCACTTTCTAAGCATTTATCATATAAAAAAAACTATCTACACTTATTACGAATGTCTCAAAGTATAAATCATACCTAAAAATGCTTATTATATTTTTAAAATAAAAGTTCCCAAAACATTTACCTTATATATGCTTAATACCAAAAGAATGCCTAACTGCATCGAATTCTTGTTGTTGTTTGGTCGTGTTGTACTATTGGAACATTATTGTCTAGTTTATTGTTCTCTCCATAACACGTAGGTATGCCACATGTGAGTGTAATATACTTGGTATTCAACAATATATTTTTGATATTGTTCATATGACAATTATACAAGAAATCCTATTGGTGGATATTGTTGAATACTTGAATGACTGTAACCATGCCTTGAGGTTGTGGTATAAGTTGAGGAATTGTTAAAAGGGTGTAATATTGATATGATACCTAAGGTTGCTGTTGAGGTGGAGGTCCATAATCAAATAAGGAGTTCGTATGCTATCTACTTTGTTGACTTAGAGCATAAGAAGATGTCGTCTGTCCACTTTCAGAATCATACTCTATCTCTGTTTAAGAGTAAGAGCCACCTTCATAAGAGCTATAATCATAAAGATTTCTAGGATCATGAATTTTCAAATAGTTAAGTGACTCTATTAAACTACCTGTAATATGACTGCTCCAAGAGTTTTCATCTAGTCTAGAGTTGCTATCTCGTCTAAAGTCATTATGAGTTTTTCATCGATAATGAAGTGGCAAAGGGTGCATTCTTTGTGGTATAGCTCCATGATGTTCATCTTGTATAGCATGTGTGAAAATATCTTCTCCAATAAATAGACTAAGTGGTGTTTCACTCTCTTCTCTTGGTTTTTAAATTGTAGGTGGGGTTACATTTCCACTGCCACCTTCATCGTCATCTAGTAATTGTGTGGAATCATCGTCTGTCTTGCCTCTTAGGACTCAAGTTTCATCATGAGAGTGTTTTGATGAACTAACATATTTTTCTACGTTGACACCTATCTCATTAGTAATTCTAGAATTTGGTCAAACTCCCTCTTCATCTAATATTAATTCTCCATTTTCTTGCAGTCACTTGAATATCGGATCATTATCTTCTTTCTTATATATATATGTGTATGTATGTATGTATGTTAGATCAATTGGATTCAAGTGGTCTTTATTTTCTCCATCTTTGAGATGTTTTATTCTCATATTCATGTTGTAACGTACGACAAGTCATTCAATTTTGCAACTCTCAATCTATTCATTTTTTTTGTATGAATAAGATTGAATGTGCTTCAGTTTTTTTTCACTACTTGGTGCTAATGTTGTTTGAGATAGATTTCTTATTACCATAGTTGAAAACATGATTTTTTTTGATTTATAAATGACTAATTACATAGTATATATATACAACAGTAAACAGGTAAACGAATCAAGGTTCATTTATCCAACACTCTCCCTCAAGCTGGAAGGTATATATTGAACATTCCCAGCTTGATACAAAAATTGTTAAATACTCCAACACTAAGATTCTTAGTAAAGATGTCGGCAGTTTGGTCAGAAGATCAAGTGTATGGCGTGCATACAAGCCCACGTTCCACCAACTCTCGAATATAATGACAATTAATCTCAATGTGTTTAGTTCTCTCATGGAACGTATCATTGCTGTCGATGCAGATGGCGGCCTGGTTGTCGCAGTGCATCACCATAGGAGTGGACACCTGAACACCTAACTCAGTCAGGAGGGATCGAAGCCACATCAACTCACTGACAGCCTGGGACATGGCTTTGTATTCTGCCTCTGCACTAGGCTTAGATGTCACATTCTGCTTTTTACTTCTCCATGTCACCAAATTACCTCTAACATAGGTATAATATCCTGAGATTGACCTCCGATCACCTTGACTGCCTCCATAACTTGAATCTGTGTATGCCATAACATTGAGATGACCATTGTCTGAGTACATCAATCTTTTTCCCAGATTGCTTTTCAAGTAGGATAGCACACGTAAGGCACCATGCCAGTGAACTTCCTTCGGCTTCTGCATAAACTGACTAAAGAGAGTCCAACAACATAAGATATGTCTTGCCTAGTAACAGTAAGGTAAATGAGCTTACCAACCAATCGTGTGTACTGACTTGGATCACTATAACACTCTGAGGACTCCCAAAAGGGAGGTTTAGCCATAATGGGAGTGCGTTCTGGTTTACATCGTGTGAGACTTGTTTCTTTCAACAAATCCAAAACATATTTTCTTTGGGAGAGAATCATCTTCTGTTTAGCGTATGCAAACTCGATCCCTAGAAAGTATCTGGGTCTGTCCATGTCTCTAATATCAAAATGTCCTGAGAGCGTTACTTTGACTGACTTGACTCCATCAACATCATCACCTGTCACTAAAATGTCATCGACATACACAGCCAAAATAGTATAACCAGAAGGACCCTTTCGAATGAAGATAGAATTGCCAACGGCACATTTCTTGAACCCAAACATCACCATCACAGAACTAAGTTTGGCATATCAGACACGAGGGCTTTGTTTCAGACCATATAGAGCTTTCTGTAAGTGACACACTTGATTCTCTTTTGGAGCAACATACTTAGGAGGTTGTTCCATGTAGACGTCTTCTTCTAGATCACCACAAAGGAAGGCATTACAGACATCCAGTTGAGAAAGGGACTAACGTTGATTAACAACTAGGGACAGGAGAACGCAAATAGAGTGCACGCGGGCTACTAGAGCAAAGGTTTCAACATAGTCCAACCCATGAGTTTGCGTAAAACCACGAGCAACTAGGCGGACTTTGTAGTAGTCAATGCTACCATCGGGGCGATGTTTGACAGTGAAGATCCACCGACACCCAACAACTGGAGTATCCGACGGGCGAGAAACCACCGTCCATGTCTGACGAGTAAGTAGTGCCTGCATTTCAACATCTATCGCATGCTTCCAATGGGGACGGGTAAGTGCCTCATAACGATCCTTAGGAATTGATTCAGAGGAAAGGGAAAGGGCAAACCGCTTGTAAGAAGGGGAAAGGATAGTATAGAAAAGGGAGTGAGAAAGAGAGTGTTGAGTGGAGACACGAGTACCTTTGCGAAGGACGATGGGCAGATCAAGAAATGGATCTGCAGTTGAGCAAGGAGGGGCAGTAGCTGGTGCGGGAGGCGGTGTAGGAGGACGACGTCGCTGATAGACCCGCAAAGGTGGAGGCGCCCGAGGAGGTGATTGCTCTACAGGTGGTACACAGGGAGGACCAGAAGAGGGAACTAGTGGAGGAAGGGGGTGGCCTCAATGGAAGGAGAGAGAGCGGAGGAGTCAAGAAAAAAGGGGTATCCTCAAGAAAAAGAACATCAGCGGAGACAAGATATCGATGAGATGGAGGATGAAAACACCGATACCCCTTTTGGGTGCGAGGATAACCCAGAAAGACAACGGTTAAATCCTTGACAAAGGCTGTACATCCAAAAACATTAGGAGGAAGAGAGAACAATTCTTGCCGAGGAGAAAGCCGTTGAACGGGAATAGCACCGCCTAAAGGAGCAACAGGCATGCGGTTAATGAGAAAGGCCGGAGTCAAAACCGCATTGGACCAAAAAAACTTAGGAACATGCGTCTCAACCAACAGGGTGTGAGCGACATCGAGGATGTGTCGATGCTTTCTCTCAGCCACACCATTTTGTTGAGAAGTATGAGCGCACGTGGTCTGATGGATAGTGCCACACTCAGAACATAAGGCAACGAAAAATTGAACAAACTCAAGGACATTATCAGTACGAAACAAGTTGGGAGTAGTGGTAAATTGAGTACGAATTTCATTAAAATAGCGAAGGATTACATCAAGAACATGTTGACGATTCTTTAACAAGTACATCCAGGAAACCCGAGAAAAATCGTCAACAAAGACAATATAGTAACGAAAATCACCAACAGAGGTAACCCTAGACGGGTCCCAGACAGTACAATGAACTAAATCAAAAACATGAGACATACGACAACTGATGACTAGGGTAAGTGGCACGAGACTGCTTACCCAGAATACAAAACTGACAGGTAAATGGGTGAAGAGACACAAACGGAAGGACTTCACGAAGTCGGCGCAAGGGGGGATGACCCAAACGACGATGCCACAACAAAGAGGAATCACCAGACGTTGCAAACGAGACCAAGCCACGAGTAACGCCATCCTGCACCATGATGCAGACGCCCCAACCCTGCTCAAGGCCCAAGCCAATCCTCCTGTCCGTCTGTAAATCATGAAAGGTACAATGAAATGGGTAAAAAATGACAAAGCAATATAAGCGAGAGGGTAGGGAGGGTTAGGGTAAACCTAGCTTTGATACCAAGTTGAAAACATGATTTTTCTTATTTATAAATGACTAATTACATAGCATATATATACAACGGTAAACGGGTAAATCGATCAGGGTCCATTTATTCAACAATCATTTTCCTTAGATTTGGAGTATCTATTCCATGAAACACTCACCATTCATTTAAATATGATATTTAGTTATTATGAGTCATATTATCATTTAATGTTTTAAAATAAAAGAGTTGATATTACAATCATTACTTGGAGTTATCGTGTTACAAGTAACAAGTGTGGAGGGATCTCCAAATGAGAGAAGTTGGTCTTTGAAATATTTGTTCTCATTTAGTGCTTGTACTTGAATATCAACGTTTGACTTCAACTTTCTAATCACAACTTTTAAGGATGTTAGTGGATCAGAATGATTTTGATTTCATGAGCGTAGTGGAACTGAGAATTCAAATAGTATGCTACATTGTGAAGCAAAAGTCATTCAACAATTGTGTTAACATAATGATGAAAAGTATGAATTTACACGAGTATATCTTAAAATACTTAACAGTTTCATGTAAATGGTGAATAAACAACTTATTTCATCTTTCATCTATAATTTCGAGGTATTTGAATATCTAATTGTTGCATCATTTATGTCATTTTTCATTAAATGCGTTGCCTTATACAAGAAGCCTATAATAGGTTTCTTATCATCATTTACCAAGCAAATGATTTTTGAATTTGCCTTCATGATATTTACTATCTTTCTAACATCTTCCTAAAATGATGTGCTATCAATTGTTGTATCTATTCTCTTACCAATTGGACTATCATTCTTGTGGTATATGTATCATACTTGAGAATTAAACATATATTTCAATCCATTTTTTTAATCAACCATACTTTAGAGAGTAATGCTGTTGGTTGCGAATCGGGTGACTTCTGAATGAATGAAATCACCACTATAATATTTAGGTGACCTTATAAATGCTAATATGTAGAGGTGATTGTAAATGAAATTGTTTATAATCCTTGCATTTCTTAATGTCTGTTCTACCAACTTAATCTTTCCAAAATTCTTTAAGCATTAGATAAATACAATGAGCCATGCATGATGACCAGTAGATTCCATTCTTGGCCATAATTCTTCTACTGATCTTCTTATAATTACTACCATTATTAGTAATAATTTGAACCACATGTTCTTTTGCTACTTGCTTAAGTACTTCAACCATTTACTTGTGGATGTACTTATAATTTTTAATAACATTAGAAGCATCAATGGATTTAAAAATAATAATATGATCATCATAATAAATAATGAAGTTGATGGTCTATTTTTTAGTCGTACTTGTTCAATCATCCCATGTGATGGTCACCTCATAGTTTAGTCATTATCGTTTTAAGCTATTAATGTAGTTTTGTAACTCTTTTTTCTCTACCTTTAGGTACTTGTTCATTATGTTATAATCTATTGGTGTTTTAACTCTAATATCTTCTTTTGCCACAGCTTGAGGGACCTTCTCTTTTGCATTTCTAAACATACTTTTGATTGTCTTTTTCTTTGACTTGTCTTTTTTTTATAGTAGCTAGATCTAGACCATCACAACAATGTCTTTGTCCTTATTTTTCTGCAAAGTATGAATGCCATTGCCACTACCACTTTTACGTTTAAGGGGGATACTACCTAAACTATAGAATCTTTGGAGTTGTTCTCTCTTAACTTCATCATTGTTCTTTTGTACATTTCTCTCTCTTTAGGGTTTCACAATTTGAAGGATATACCATATCATCATTTGAGTCTCATATGTTAGATAAAATAGTGTCTTTCATATTCTTCATTAAATAAAGTCTTACTAAACCTTTTTTTTATAATCTTCTTTTCAATTTTTTTTTTTTGCTTTTGTGCCATTTAGCAATGCCCTTATTTGATCATAGATTGCAAGTGGACATGACTTGCATTTACTAACATTACTGTAGCCGTCAACAAGGTGTTGCTTCAATCTTGCTATGACAACATTCATTATTTTCTTGTTATAATATTTGCATATGTTTTTTTGTCTAACTTTATCAATAGGATATCCATGCAATCAACCAGAATCATAAGATTTAGGTGCACTACTTTCATTATGGTCTCCACTACTTTGAGGTCCGTTTAAGTTAAAGGAAGACATTATGAAGCTAAAATAACAAAGTTACATAGGATCAATTAGAGTTGGTTTCCTTTTATTAAAAAAAAATCATGGTTTTACAATTTTTTGTATTTTTCAAAAATTTTCTTGCTTTTATTAGATTTTAAAAATTTCCCTGATTTTTTTAAATTTTATTTCAAATTATCATGGTTTTTATCAGCTTCTTAAATATTTACTGATTTTTTAAATTTTATTTTAAATTGTCATGATTTTTACTAATTTTTTTAAAAATTTACTAAATAAATAGTTAAGATCAAAAAATTTCATGCTTTTAATAGATTTTAAAGTTTTTCATGACTTCTAAAATTTGTTTCCAATTATTAGATTTTAAAAATTTCCCTAATGTTTTTTAATTTTATTTCAAATTATCATGATTTTTCCTAATATTTTTAAAAATTTACTAAATAAGTACTTGAGATCAAAAACCTTAGATCAAGTTTTAAAATAATTTGTATTTCATATTTTCATGGATCTTAATGTAGATTCTCAATTCTTAATATATTTTAGTATATTTTCATGTATATGTTTGATCTAGATCTTAGATCTACTAAATCTTAGTATATATGCTAAACCTTACTACTTGGATGTTTAGATCTAGAGGATTGGCACTTGAGGACTTAAGGAGGGAGAGAGGATGGAGGATCGACTGTTGCAGGCTTGCAGTATGCCAACACCAACCTCAACGTAGGCTTGTAACATTGAGGATAAGGAGGAGGATTGGCATGATAGTAGCAAGAGGTCAAGTAAAGACTGAAGAACCCAAGGAGTAGCACATTAGGAGCAGTAGGTTGAGGGAAGAGCACACTAGTAGCAAATCAACCACATGTGCCCTCCCGTGTCAATAGTATTGTCGTTTATACTCTTGTGTCGAGTCAACCAAAGTTCACTGAGTCGACGTATGCTCTTGTGTCGTGTCAACCAAAGTTCACCGAGTTGACACAACTCGGTCGAAACTACTCTAGGCCTATGAAATTGTGTGTGAAATTGTGTATTTCTTGAAATACATTTGTAATTCATTTCTACAAATCACAGAATGGATATGTATTGGCGAAATTTTGCTGATATGCATCGAATTTTTGAACATTAATCTCAACTTGATTGATATGAGAGAAATGATTTATGTTGCCTTAACTTATTTTTGAATTAGTTCCTTTTGTAGTGTTCATGACTGAAGTGTTTTTGATTTTTACATAATCTAAATCATGTTAACCTTGGGAACTTGGTAATATTATATTAACTAAGCAATGTCCAAACAAGCTGTAAATCTGGACGCCTGTCTATGATTTACGGGCATTTGTTATTTGGAAACAATCCCACATTAGACTTCTCAGCATGACACATGTCCAAGTGTGTCCACACACTTTTGGACACTTCCTGTGTCACAAACCCTTGTTTTATTTATGGCAAACACTAGTATTTTAGACAATTCATGTGATGCAAGCACCATAATTTTCTGCTTATAAAGCTTCCATTTCAGTTGCAAGTAAGATTGCTCATGTTCCCTATATTAGATATATAAAATTGTAATACATACTTTTTTAAAGAATGCCATATTCGTATTTTGTATTTTATTTTGTGTGTATATAGTTGTGTCCTCATATCTTGCTTTTTAGAGCTTGCTATGTTGGACACTCATGCGCGTGTTGACACTAACACTTGTGTCCTTGTCTGCAGATAATAAATATCAGCAATATATACAAATAGTAATAGCAATACTTAACTGTTTACACAGTTTCACAGTCATCGGCTGTTTTGTAATATTAACTACTAAGCGGTAAACTGTGATGGCAATATTTTTTATCCCACATTTTATGTCGGAATGGTGAATTCTGGAACTGCAGTGCTCCTTGTGACCTTGTTAGTTGTCAATTCTCATTAACTTTTGCCATTGTTTGAATATCATGTTGCTGGTTAGCATAATTAGCAACCAAAACGATTCTGTAGTTTCCATACCAGGCATTCTATTTTTCTATTAAGTGCCAGTAAGTCTTTAGTGATTTGATAATTCCATCTCATCTGTATTTTTCGCAGATTATATTCTGAAGAAAGTACTGCCTCATGGTGTAGAAGTGCCTTCTTCATTTGAAACAATAGTTAAGTGTTCTTATGTTGTCTTTTTCTATATCAATAGCTGTTTTGTTTCGTTTCATTTTGTTTTCCCATTTTTTTTTTTAGTGGGAGGGCAGGATGCCAATATGCCACCAAGATTTTATTATGTAATATATCAGATGTCACTAAAAAAAGGATATAATAAATCAGATGTTACACCAAGCTCATAGAAAGGTCACTGGAAGGCCAGGTAAGGTGACCATTCTCCAAGTAACAGCGAGATTGAAAGGGTGCATAAGAAGACAAACAACTGAACAAACAAAGAGAAAGAAGAGGAGAAGGATATATTAAAATTTAGATTGCTCTATCTTCTAAGTCTACAACATTTGCCTTCCACAATGGTCGTATGCCTATTTACAGCAAATGCTCCATTGTTTCCCTAAGTTATAACTGCTAGTGCATTTGTTGCCTTGAATTTCCCAATCAAAACAGAGCTCAATGAGCCCCCTGAACCTGTGGTACTAAAGTCAATATATATGACAACAAATTCACGTAGTTGAGTTGGCCATGGCATTCTGGTTCCATATTCCCAAGATTAACTACCATTTCAAAAAAAAGAAGAGAATATATATGACCCATTGTTGAGAGCTGCTTAAGCTTTCTTGCTGAATTGCCATTCTCAAAGCAGATGTATGTACTATGGTGTATGATATGTCGCCATTCAGATCATGTCATATCTGATATCACTGTATAAATTATTACGATGATCAAGCAGATTAATTTCCTGTATTAAACTTATAGACTTGTCATTTCTATGCCTTACTAATATTTCTTGCCTCCATATCCAGGTCATGTTGCACACTTGAACATAACTGGTGATCTTCTTCTCTACAAGAATATTATCGCAAGGGTCATCTATGACGTATGAATTTGCCATTTGTTTTGTTACTTTGTGTTGGAAATTTAGTAATCTGGACCTAAGTTAAAAAATTATCAAGTGTTGTTGGACAAAAAGAGAATCAAGCCAGATTCCAATTCGATGATAAGGATTGGACTACAATCCAATTTGAGACGATAGACTAAGATGAAGTGTGACTCCAATCTCGGTTTCAACTTTCAAAGAATTAGGAAAACTCTAAACAATCTAATATTGATAACTGTCAACGCCCACTATGATGAGTAAAGTTGATGACACTGCTCCAAAGATCTTCACATGTGGCAGTCATGAAGAACTGTTGAAGCTGGTTCTGGATCAAAGCAATGCTTAATGGGGTTTTAAGTAAATGGTCCAAAATATGTGGCTAACTTCTAAGCTCTTGTTAGTTACTTGTTGATGGATCTAATGATCACACTTGGTGAAAATCTAAAACTAATGTGATTTGGTGGTGGAAGTAAGATTATAATGCTTGGGAAGTGTAGTAAGAGCAGAATCATTATCTTACTATGTTCATAATGCATGGGAAGTGTAGTAAGATTGGATTCATGCTCTTAATTTTCCTTAAAAAAAGAAGGATTTTTGTCTCAATACTCTCTTTAACAGCTTATTGTTGACAATATCCTTCTTATACAGAAAATTGCTTGTATATACTTAATAATTCGAAAATCTTATCAATATACACTCTAGTTAGTCTAGCCTTAAATGGCGTCAAGATCCGATATTAGTTTCTCTTAAAATTGCCTTACTATTCCTATAAATTTTGTATAAAACTCATCTACTCTTGTTCCCTTTCCTCATTTCTTCTCTCTTCTACAGCCACAAACAAAGGTCTTCTTCCTCTCCGGTAGCTACCAACAAAGGAACAAGAGTTGGTAGCGGTGGCAGTGGAGGTGATGACATTGGTGTTGTTGATCCCTTTACATTCACAACTGGTGGTGGTTGTGGCAGTGAAGAAGTAGTAGAACTAGTACTTGTTGGCAAATGAGGAGGCTTGGGAACTTTTAGAGTTCTTACTCTGGTCTTTGAGAATTCCTTCTACAAGCACTTTGTTTAATAGCAACATTCTCCAAATGATCGCCGTGGTTCTGCATTGCTCAGAGTTGACGGCTTGCTTAAGGCACTCGATCTCGCTCTCCATGCCCTTGATCTTCCTCTCCAGCTCCCTCACCTCCTACTCCGTCCACACCCTCGACTGCAGCACTCGATTCTCGACCTGTAGCTCTAGCACCACTGTCTCGTTGTCATTGTCCTCCTCTTCCTACCACTACCACTTGAGTTGGGCCTTCTTCTTCTTCTTCAAGCATGAAGCATGGAGCTTTTCTCTTTCTATGAGTGGTGCAGTGGAAAAGAGGATTGGAGAGTGGGGGTAGGTTAATCTTTTCCTATAAGTTAACCTTGGGTTAAGTACGGGGACTCCATGGAGTTAGACGACAGCTGACAATAGGTGTATATAGGTAAGATTTTCGAGTTATTAAATGTATACATGTAATTTTCTGTGTAATAAGGTATTGAAGACATATGACTTTTAACGAGAGTAATGAGACAAAAAACCCAAAAAATAAAGAAAGAGTGGCATTATGACCAAGCTTCCAAACATTGATTTTGTATTGGACTTGGGTCCTTGCCAATAGGAAGTATGTTGGTGCAAACATGGAAAGCACGGAAGTCCATTAAAATCGTTGAAGTTTAATCATAACACTATAATAAGCGAAAGTATGCAAAAATCCATGTCTAAGACTACTAAGATTTACATTTTAAACACGCATGTTATGAAAATAGTATACATTAAATAGAAGAACAGAGACGTTTTGAAATGTATAAAGTGTATATATCATAACGAGTACATGAGTATAAAGTGTTTTGAAATGTATTAGATTATAAGGTAGATTATTAATTCTAAATTTTGTTATGAGACCCAAGTGCTTGATATTAGGATTTGGAATGTGCTTTCGGTATGGTTTTGCATATAACAATTTGATGGACTAATCAAGTCCAAAAGTGGGTTGGACAGTGTTGTGATTCCATAGCTTCCACCAGGATTTGATTCCTAACATCGTCATTTGTGGGGAATAACCCCACCATTTAAATATATTATAAAAATGCAAAAATTGATGGACTTGGGATATAAAATGTAGGTGTTATTATGTCCATGAATATCATGCATTTTCTGTATCTGTGAATCTCCTCAAAGAACGTGAGCTATGTCCATGCATGAACGTCACACCAAATATAGGCGGAATGGTCATCTATTTCGATTGGAACAAGGAGTCTCTTATAGAAACAAAAAAGAGTGGTCTTATCAATCCAAGGAATGTGGAATGGATGAGGTTCAAATGTCAATTTCATCCAAGGAATTGCAGATTTGAATAACAGAAACTGTACTTAATGCCATCTCATGTGCTCTCGTAAAGAAATGAGCTTCTCTTTGACAAGAATGCTGGTAGTGTTTAGAATGTTATCTGTAGGGTATGCATCTGGAGTTGTGATTGGTTTTATTATATCTCTTAGCTGATTTGGATTTACCTTCTTTCTTTCTTTTCCTCTCCTTTGTCTTTACATTTTTTTGTTAACTTTGTTACCAATGTAGCTGTGCATTTCACCTTTTTCTCTGAAAATCTCTACTTGAGGTATTACATTCTTCCCTTTTTAGATCAAGGATTTGAGTTGTAGATGAGATTCTTGACATTCTATTTGAAGTTATGTTTCTTGAAGTTTTGTCATTCTATTCAAAATTTTAGGCTTCCTATAATGCCCCAGTGCCACAAACCATTACCAAACCCACTTAGAGCTATTGTTAAATAAATAACTCAATAAAAGGTAGGGAATATAAGTAAAATAAATAAATAAACTAAAATAAAACTTAGTAAAACATAACTCTACTTAGAACTTGTGGCGTACGACTATATGGTTCCAATTATATACATTAGACTAGATTACATCTCCATTATTTACACCTACAAGAAAAAAATCATTGAGGACATGCATGAGTGACATCTAATAGTCATCCAATACACTCTTACTAACTATCAAAAATCACTAATCGGAATTGAGGCGGTTGGCACTCATCTACCAAAATCACATGGCTATCCCTCCAGGCAATACCAAGTCTAAAACCAGTCAGCCATCAAATCCTACAAGATTCTATTATAGACAAGTATGAAATCTCTTTTAAAATATGCTTGACAAAATTATTTTCTCGTTTCTTTCCAAAACACATGCATCTTTGAAATTTCTTTATGTATCCTTGAAATAACTATTCTATACGAAATCAAGTCTAAAAACTAGTACAAAATCATGTTTTAGAAACCTAGGTCTCTTCTAAATCAGAGTCTAAAAACCCAAACTAGAGCTCAAGAAACCACAAATCACAACTCACACACACAACATGGAAACTTATCGTGTTACTCTGACTACAAGCGATCAACCGGTTTACAAGTAGCTATCGAAGCGCACTATATTGTCGCGATAGAACCATCCTATGCAAGAACCCTCTGTTCCAGATCTTTACTCTAAGAACCTTTCAAAGGTCCACTCTAAGATAAACACAGGGTACACTCTCTCAGCATCCTAACTCTGACCATCTGGGAACTCGTACCTCAGACGCTCCCAACTTTGCATTCAGGCCACCTCAGGACTTGAACCTTGGACCCTGTCGATGCTCCATTCGACAACTGCGACCTCGAACGCGTACCTGACTTTTAGAGATATCAGTCATCGTTGGTTCGCCAGTACGATCCTTGTGGTTTCTACTAAAAATCATGAAAAACCTCCAAACCTTAACTTTGGACTTGTACTTGATCTTCTAGGGGTAGGGGTATCAGTCGTCTTTGGCCTGCTAGTATGGCCCTACAACACTTTTGGTTCTACAAAATCTCAGAAAATCATTTTCCAAATTCTTTGCAAATCTATGCATATCTTTTTTCAAATTCTTTTGAAAATCATTTCAAAATCACTTCAAGGACAATGTAGAATTTCACATGAAAAGCCATGCAAAATCACTAAGCTTTGCATATAATAAGCCAAAATTATATACAAGGCATTATGCAAATATCACCAAACATTGACCCAAACCATCAAAAATCCCTATTGCAATAAAGTGGTGCACTGGGGGTATGTGTCACCCCTATACGTTGGGGGTACGCGTCCCTAACTCTGTTGCTACACGCAGTGGGGAGCCAAGCTTGCCACTGCTGAACCTAAATCCTCAACACCTACAAAAACTCATGAATCCAAGGACAAAACTCAAGGAAATTAAAATTTAAGTTATAATCTACGCATCCACACAATTTATGCACCAATCCACTTGAAGATCAATTAAAAAACATGCAAGACAAGTGGGATGGATTCCCTTTACGGGAATTCATTATCGTCGCAGCTCCTTCGTCGCCAATGATCCCTCCTCAAGGGATCCCAATACAATATCATGCCTTAAATGAGAGAGATTATCAAGGTAGAACATGTACTTTACATTGATGCTGTAATGTTCCACATTTTCCACAATAATTTAAAACAAATTAAATTACAGGAAAATTAAAGTCAAACAGAAAATATCTAACTACTAGGAACCTATGTATGCAGCTAGGAGACTCCAGATTATATGCACTACGTTAAACCTCTGCATGTCTACATCTGTAAACCAAAAACACGAGTGAAACACATAAGCGATATAAGTCATTTAGTACGTACCCTAAGAAAAAGGGTGGGAAAACGAAATCATTATTATTATTTTTTCCTTTAAGTTCATTTTGCAAATCATTTCTCAAAACCTCACAAATCAAGCCTACACCGGTCAAAACCACAAGTGAGACTCTACTAGCTTTAAACTACAAGTATAGGTCCTCAATAGTCAAAACTACACATAGTGAGTGTGGAAGTCCAATACTAGGTAACCAAACTCTAGCCACACGCAGTCCGTCAAGGAGCGACCACAACGTTCTACACTGCCATGGTGACAGTCACTCTGTGTAGGAGCGTTTACCGTTCTACAATTCTCCTTCTTTGGAGAATCCTCAAAAAGTCAACCCCTTTGGAAAGATTGTCTCTTAGGACACTATCAGCTATGGGGCATGTGTCCCATCCGCACTGGCCATCACAAGGTACGCCTCCTCACGATGTCTTTTACAAACAGTGTTGCGGAGGGAGTGTCATACCTCCACATTCGAGTCTCGATACTCACAACGACAACAGGAGTATCATACATTCTCGTCATGTCACAAGCATGGAAACAAATGTCGGTGCGTGTCGGCGAGGAAGACGGAACTACAGAGACGATATGTTTAGGTATGTCGTGAAGTACCTGATTTTCGTGGAGATGTTGACGCGTATTGTTGTGTCGATGGATGTCAGGTGTTTTTTACAAGTAATCACTCCGACACGGACGACACGCAAGTCGACAAAGACGACATGTGTGATCCTTTGGCCTCTACATCAGTCACTGCACCCGTGATCTACTCCATCCCGACACCCGTGATCTGCTCCATCTCTTGCTTGGTCTTTAAAATCAACAGCGTAAGTTCTAGTCGACCCACCGATCTCCAAGACTCCAACCTGTGGTTCGCAACCGCTTTCGTCGTCAAACACCGTCTGCCCACTGGCTGTCGAGCTTCTTCTACGCTGTCCATTGATCTGTGGGTCTAGTCCCTTTTCGAGCTTCGTCATCCAGCCCTTGCTCCTTTGATCGCCACCCGCGAGTCTCGAGCCCCAACCCTTCGTCGTCCGCGAGTTGCCAGCCCCAACCCTTAGTCGTCCGCGAGTTGCCAGCCCCAGCCCTTAGTCGTCCGCGAGTCGCCAGTCCCAGACCTTCGTCGTCTCGAGCCTTTTGTTGTCCCAAGTCCGTCGTCGTCTGCTAGTTGCCAGCCCTAACGTTATGATATTAATAATAGTTATGTTATGATAATAGTTATTAATTTATGTTATGATATGTTATTAAATTATATTATGTTATAAAAATATTATGTTATGTTAATAATTTATATGTAAAATTTTGTTTGTTATTTTATAAGTTATAATTCATGTGATTATATGTAAAGTTGTGTTTGTTATTTTAAATTTTTTATTTCATCAAGAACACAATATGGCTGATGTACAGAAAGATTATTTTGATCAGCAAAGGTATTCTTCATGGTATTAAGCATATATGAGGTAACTCGTTTGAGTTTTTTTGTTTTTAAACATTTATTAAACATTTTTATGTATTATTTATACTTAGGGATATTTCTGTTAGGTCTATCTACTGTATTTTCATGTGATATATATTGAGGAAGTTGATCTAAGTAGTTTAAGATGTAGATTATTACTTTAGCTTATCCTAGAGTTTCAAATCAAATTCAAAATTTTTTTTACCATTTCCATGGACTTTCGTAAATTTACCGCATTTCCATCGACATTTCCACCGATGCCTGACACGTTTCCTATTTTTGTTGGACCGAAGTCCGACACGAAACCGACGTTTGATTCTATGGCCACAATACACTTCAACCTGTGGACTACAATCCTAACCTTTAGATGACAATCAAGGAGTCTCATACCTTCAGAATCCAACGTCCCTCAGCCTCATGTATTTTGGCCTCCGACCTCGACCAAGGTGTTGCGTCTGACCACCCGAGAATGTCGTCACATTTCCTGGTTCTGGCGATACGATCCCACATTGTCTCGGTCAGCACACAGAAAATCAAGAAAATCATTTTCCAAAACAGGCTCTCTTTGAAATCTATTTTCCAAAATCATTTTATATCTTTAGAAATTCTTTCAAAATATGGGCAAAATGGCACATCAGGTGTCCCAAGGGACTACTACTGACGGTCCACAATCCCATCTAATGAGACAAAACAAACTAATTCGGAAAATCATTGGAAATCAGATTTTATAAACATATTTGGGTCTTGATTTGGTATGTTGAAAAACAGGTTCGGTATGCCAAAATTCACTGATTCGGCATGCCATTCTATCTCTGGCATGTCGCTTGTCTCCAGCATGCTGTTATGTCTCTGGTATGCGTAAATTCACTGGATTGGTCGACTGAAAGGATTCAACAGTCCGAATCCATCGGAGGATCAATATTGTAAGAAAAAATGGCATGTCGAATGGATTTGGTATACCAAAATTCACTGATTCGGTATGTCGTTTTCATTTCGATATGTTGAATTCTACGAATACATGAAAACGGCCTAAAACCCTACTATTTGAAATCGTCCAAATTGGGAGTTCCGTTCAGATCTCTCAAACAACCACAAACAATCACACATAAAACATAAGATGTAAATCCTCTAGTCTACTCTAAAATCTAATAAACAAAACCAAAATCTATTTACTATGCATCAAGATATAAAATCGCAAAGGCATAAAGGTTAAAACGACTTAAAGCGTAATCGTCGGCATAAATGTCCATAAATTCTCATAAAATTGCAATAAATTCTAGGAATGTAAATTTGCCTAGATTTTATACAATCCTATCAATTTCTACCATTTCATGTTTTTTGTTACAGGAGTTGGAGATACGTACCTGAGAAACGCACGTCGGTGATTCTCTGGTTGACTCCGACGACCACGACTATCGTCGGGGTACACCACCTGAGCTCCACACACTGCCACGAGCCATTGCACGCCTTCGTCGTCCCTTTGAGCACACCGAACAGAGGAGGGGGAACGCAGGAGAGGAGGGACGAGGGAGGGAGAGTGAGAGAGAGAGAGAATCGGGGAGGAGGTGGAGGAGATTGGTGGAGGGAGAGAACGAGTGGAGGGGGAGGGAAGGAAGGTGGCGTGCTCGGGACGAGAAGACGCACGAAGAGAGAGGAGAGGTACGAAAGTGAGTCGTCAGCCGTGCATATAAATATGCGCTCCAAGGTGGTAGTTGCATGTGTGCATACATAGTGCAACCACCAGCCTCCTGTAGGAGTCAACAAACGCACCGAACTCTCCCACCAATCAGTCCACAATGCGGGTCCCACACGCACAGCGTCATAATGCATATAGTGTTAATCACGCACAAGGACGTGTAATCAGAAGTCGGTCCACGAGGTCCAAGATCAAAAGTACAAATCCATACAACAGACCTCGGAACAGTAACACCTGTCAAAGAATAAAATTCATAAAAATGTAAATAATTACAGAATGAATTTTATAGGTATTACACCTTGCTTCCCATCCATGTAACCATGGCTTGATGTCCTGACTTGCATACAACGGTGACTTCCGCTATAACTTGGGGTGGCAGCAACTGCAATGGTCGATGGCTGAAGCACCATGAGAATGGCCCTTCCTTGGTAACCCAACAACAAAGACGGCAAATGGCAAGCAATGGTGGCTACGACGGACACAAACGATCGTTACTCCCACTCGACCTTCCCTCTCTGATTCACAAGTTCTCCCCTTTTCTCTCTTAGTTCTCTTTCTCTCCTTCCCTTCTTCCCAAACTCCTGCGGGAGTTAGAAAGGCTATGGATCCTAAATCGATTATCAAATACGATTAAATAGAAATTGGGATCAGGGTTCTCTCTCTCTCTCTCTACGGCATTCCATTCTTCCCCACGGTGCACCCTTAAAAATGGTCTCTAAAGAAATCATGGGACATAATTTCCAAAAGAAGTCATGGGTGGTATTGTAGCTTTTTGATGTTTTCCTCTTTTCACATGCTCCATGCACCCACGAGCAACAACTTGTCGAAATACAAATCTCAGTGTAAACACAGGAGACAATCATGATACCACAAGCCACAGTAAATTCACAGGCATTAAACACTTGAATAGAGAATCTAAAGAGGGAGACAATCACAAATTCATTTTGATTATCTCAGTAATACTTATAATTACAGGTAATCAAATTTCAATTCACCCGATCAGACTCACCACTGAGACACCAAAAACATAATCAAGTGGGAATCAAATCCAAAAATAGAAAGCTTACAATATTTTGAGTCCTCGACTGAAAAAACATGCCAATAATAAGTGCCAAAAATACACTCATGCAGTATGCGTCAGACCTATGCAAACCACAGGTGTTACACTTCCTATGCTTAATAAGAGTGCATTGACTAATGATGGTGGAGAGCATTTGGGATGCATGGTACACTTTCGTGGGTAAGTGTTGATATCTCATCTTCATTTCAAGCCATTTAGTGTCTGTATGTATGGCATGGCACACAAGTTCCTTCAATGGATGGAACTAGTTTGGAATTGAATTCGAAATTGATCCCTATTAAGGAATAGACTTCATTCTGATACCAACAAAACACACAAGACTACAACCCTGATCACAACGAACACTTGACGAAAACAAATTTCAATATTACAAAAATTGAGAACTTTGATATGTTCATCTCTTTAGATATTAGAACCCAAATACAACATAAACAAAAGGATAAAAATATCATTGCATAAAGCTAAAGTTAACGAATAAAACAACTAATCTACTCCATCCATGTAACAGTTGTGAAACTGTTACCTCATATAAGGGTTTAATGGGCAGTGATCCTCATTAACTTTCCTCGACAAACTTCTTTTCTCCTTGCCTCTGTTCTCTTCTTTTCCTCCATGCCCTATGTTGTGGTGGAGGGTTAGTATCAGGGTAGCAATTCCTGCATTGTTGTGAACATTGGTAGGCTGGTGCTTGTCGGTATGTCTCAGTTTGCCTGACAATCATAGTGAGGATGAAGATGATTAGAGTTGACGATGTTGAGTGAATAGTTTTTGGTACCAAATTTTTGCAGAAAAAGAGAGGTTTTGTCTACATTGGATCACAAGATATGGAATGATCTAAAATTTGATTTCAAGCAAGAAAGTCTCAAATCTCTACTTGCAGATAAATTGAGACCTCAATCTCAGCTTCAAAGAAAAATAAAGATACAATAACTTCAAAATAACATATGATAAAAAACTGATAGCAAAATATATTGTCGAAAACTAGGTTAAACAATGATGTCCCTTACCTCAAATAGGAGAAATATACAAGAATGAAAAGGCCAAACTACACTTTCACAAAATAACAAAATAAGAATAAAACTATATAATCTACTAATGATCCCCATCACATAAAATCTATGTTTTAAAGAGTTGGTGAGATTCTTGCCTCAGAATTTTTTTATGTGACCTATTTTGTCATCACAACATATTATAAGAAGACGCTATAAACTTATGCCTGTCTTCTGAAGCGATGAATTTTTTAGAAAAAAGTCCCAGTAGAATATTATTTTATAATTGTCTTTTCTTTAGCTTCTTCAAGCCAAACTCTTGATTTCATCTTTTTGTTGGGTGTGTCTTCTAACAGAAAAATCAACCGAAAATCAAAACTGTTGTAAATAAAGTCGGAATGATACAGAATGAGTTCCGTGTTCCAAAATTTGAAGTTTTAGCTGGAAAAGCTGATTTGGTCACAGAAGTTAAGCAATATGGAGCCACATTTTGCCTTGATTATGGCTTGGTGTACTGGAATTCAAGACTAGAGCATGAACATATTCGACTAGTATCAAAGTTTGAAGCAGGGCAGACGATTTGCGACATGTTTGCTGGTATAGGTCCATTCGCAATACCTGCAGCGCAAAAAGGTTGTGTTGTGTATGCAAACGATTTAAATCCAGACAGCGTACACTATTTACAGATCAACTCTAAAATAAACAAGGTGGAGGATTGCATTTCTGTATATAACATGGATGCTAGAACTTTCATCCGCCACATAATATCTGTTCCTATGGAATCTTCAGTTACTGCTGTCAAAGCATTTGGTGCATGTAACCCAATGAACAATGGAGTCAGGCTCCCTGAAGATGCAAACTCAGAAGGTACCATTCTATTATACACTACATCAATGGCTAGATCTTTTTCTCAACATTGATTACCACGGCAAGAATGCTAAACAGTTCTCGAAATAAACATCATGTAGAACTAGAAGGTCATGAGATGAAATTGGAGTCTGCTACAAAAAGGCGCTTAGGAAATTTCAACAAAGGTAGGTTCTGAAAGGGTATGTTTTGTGATCAGTACCAGCTGATATCTTCAATATGTGCACTGCTACTGATGATTTGATCTTTTTGCAAACATTCCTGGTTTCAGATGTTTGTTTTTTTTCCATCCTATTCCCTGCTCAACAAGTATCCTACTTATGTAGCCAAGTGCCTAGTGCAATACTGCCACTGCAATCTGACCCAATGTTGGGCCTCAAAATCTTGGCAGTGCCTAAAAAGAATTGGTGGCTAAGCTCAAGTGGTTGCATCACCGTAGATATCCAAATTTAGCAGCTAAATCTAATTCTGGAATATTGGATAAAGTTAAAACTCCATTCATGTGTAATTTGATTATTGAAAGAATGACAGTCAAGTAGATGATTTGCATTTATGACATGTACTATGTGTTGAGGAAATTACAGAAGACAGCGTCAAATGTGATTTGGGAATTTTTTTTTTATTTCGGACATCATTCATCATAACTAGATACGGCTAATTATATAGAAAATTTACAGATAGAAAGCTTGCACTTGAATTGAGGCAATGAGAATAGTTTTCTCAATCATGTATTTGTAGTATTTCCGTTTCTGGTTCTTGCAACATTTTTCTCTTTTGCTTGTACATTTTGCTTGGTCAAAGTGACATCGTTTGTCATGAAAACAGAGCAACAACAAAAGGGAATCATGAATAAGAGGATCAGAGGCTGCAAGATATCCAGCACAAAAACCTTGGAGCACATGGATCATGTAGTTATGAATCTACCTGCATCTGCCTTGCAATTTCTTGGTATATTCGTTTTTCTTGGTCTAGCTGTTCTTTGGGCTTAACTTGCATTAAAAAAATTTGACAATCATTTTTTACTACTTTCTGCTACTATATTTGAGCCACTATAACTATAATATGGTACATTCACTTTATTAAATCAAGCATCACTCATTTTCCCATTAATATGAAGTGTAATTATATTTTTTTTTTTCTAAACTTGAAAGTTGTTTATATTTTCTACATATCTTTGTATCTTACTTATTATACTGCTCATTGCTGGGATTGAACTATAGCCTTGCTTTCTTTGACCCCACCTGCATGTACTGCTGTATGATAGCTATTTTAAGCTCATAGTTGTGATTTGTACAATGATTTTCATATTTGTTCCTTTGTATATTCCTTTATGCAACTTGAAATTTTGAAAACCTAAGATCCTCTCTGTCTTAGGCCTATTTGTACAAGTGAGCTGAGTTCTTGGATTGCAATAATTCCTGGAGGTCCAAATAAAGACGTGTATCAAAGTAAATGTGTTGTTTCTTTTGTTGAATTTGGGTCCATCTTGATGCATGCATGGTTTTAAATGTCGATTTCGTGTCGGACTTCGATAAGTTGAAAAATAGATACGTGTTGAGGAAATATCGGTATGTCGAAATCATGTCGGTGGAAACACGGTAAAAAAAAATTACATTTGTTAAGAAAACTTCCATTTCGATATCGTGTCGGAGTCATGTCGGTAAATTGAAAATAAGACACGTGTCGGAGAAATTTCGGTGACACGCGTAGACATTTAGTATCATGGATGCATGACAAGCAAATGTTAGTAAATTTTAATGTGCTCTTCTTTTTCTTTGATAATATAGCGGTGTGCAATTGCTATTTTAAGCTCACGGTTGTGTTTCTGTACAATGAATTTCATATTTGTTGATGATACTTCGTATCTTCCTTTATGCACCTCGAAATTTCTAAAATTGATGTTCCCTTCTTTCTATGGCCTAGTTGTAAATTGAGCCAAGCTCTTGGATCGTAGTAGTTTCTTGAGATCAAAATAAAGGCATATATCAAGTAGGAGTGTTATTTCTTCTTTTGAATCTGGGTCAAATTGATGCATGACAAGCAAATGTTAGTAAACATTGATGTCCTCTCCTTTTTGTTTTAAGCTCACAGTTGTGTTTCTTTGCAATAGATTTCTTATTTGTAGATGATCCTTTGTGTCTTTATGCATCTTGAAATTTCTGAAATTGATGACCCGTTCTTCTTTCTTTGGCTTATTTGTACAAGTGAGCTGAACTATTGGATTGCAATAGTTCCTTGAGGTCCAACTAGAGCCATGTATCAAAATATAAGTGTTATTTCTTTCATTGAACTGAGTGAGTCTTGATGCATGACAAGCAACACGTTAGTAAATGTTATTGTGCTCTCCCTTTTTTGTGATGACGACATAGCAAATGTTAATAAACATGATCAATTTTCATAAAGAATTTCTCAAAGTTTCAAGTCATGCCCCTCATAACCCCTCCTTTGATACTCTATTGGAAAATGAATTGGCAGATGTTTTCAATGGTCTTCTTGGAAGAGAACACTGGAAGGGACTTTTGCCTTGGATACATTGCTATTGTTTCATGCGATCAAGTGAAACAAAAGAATCAATTCTAGCTGTAAGCTGGCTGAAACTCGTATAGTATTTGTTTTCAAATTTCACTTAATTTTTTTTATTGATGGTTATTGTTTACTCTGTAGTATTTTGTCATTGCCAGTGCTTGTGTGCCTCTACAGCTCTACTTTTCTGAATTTCAGATCCTTTAGTTCAATCTTGATATCTAATAGATTATCGTAAAGAATGTGTGGTTTCAATCTTCATCACACACCTATCTTTGTGGATTCAAATCTAACTCTCTTTTGCTTCTTAGATGCCTTTCAAGCTAGGACCAAGGAGATGTCCTCAAGTATTAACTTACGAGATTTTCCTTTCTTGTTTTGATCATTACCAGCTTTTTAGTTCAAAAAGATCTTGGTACCTGTTCTGTGAAGTTTAGGATAAAATCTACACAGCTGACAATGTTGCTTGATGTGCAAAGCTTCCTTGATCTAAAACATGAAAATTTAACCAAACAACAACCACCATTCTTTCCTTCCATTATGTGGGGTTGGCCACTTAAATCCTTTCTCTCCATTTATTTCTATCTAGGGATACATAATTTGGATTCATGTTCATAGTGTGTGGCTATAAGTTGCTAGCTTCCTACCTACCACGACCCTCCTTGAGCTGGGCTTGGCACCGGCTGTGTGAGAGGTAGCTCCACACTGGTGGAAAAAGTTCCGCTGGCAAGATTGTAACTTTTGGTCAGGTCCTCAAAGCAGAATAGAAATCCCCCTCTTTTGCATGTCAGCTACTTCAGGGTGCTTTGTGATTCCGTCACATCATAGTGGACTTGGATCTAGATTTTCGCCAGTTTCTGACCTGACAGCAAAAGAAAGGAATTTATTTTTCTGTACAGCAAGATTTGCAGTTTGTGCTGCGATTCCTTTACAGAGTTGGCCTTTGAACTTAGGCTGGTTTCTAAATCAGAATTCAAAATTTCCTTTTTTATAGCATCAAAGTTCTCTGGTATGTACAACATGGCAGAACTTGCTAGTGTCAGTTTCTTTTCTCCCCTTTTCATTTTTTAAAATGCTCTGATACACATACCTAGTTGGCATTGGCAATTGCAAGTGTTAGCACTAGTGTATAGTTTTGCTAATATACTTAATGGAAGTTAACCTTTTGGTGGATTTAATTTACGTTATATTTGTCTGTATCATAAAACATTAAAATATCTAGATAACTGGATATGGTTGACATATATTATTTTCCGTATTAGTACTTTTGTTTTTTTTTCTCAAATTCGTTATCTCTTTCAGGAGGCTGAAACTTCTTTACAGGCGAAAATTACAGAGCCAATCTTTCATTTTGTTAGAGATGTTGCTCCTAACAAGGTGTGAATTTTTATTTTTTAACTGTTCCTGAGTTACTTTGGCATGGGATAAGACTTGATTTTTTTACTAGGATCTGGGTTTATACTTGATGGCTTCTTAAGGAATAATGTATTGCATGAATAATGCCATGTGAAGCTTGGCTTCTGGCATACAAGAGCACTACTTTGCATTTGATTAAACAGGGATCAATTTGTTTCACGTTCTGCTAGGCACAATATGGCAGCTGCTGAGATCTTCAGTTTTGTGCCACATGCATCTGTTTTATCTGAATTCATTTTGCCTTCTACCGATGATCAGAATCTTCAGTGATGTGTGCTAGCACATACTTAAACGGGAGAAGGCACCAAACCTCCCCTATGTGCATGTTTAAACCTTGACCCTTTTTTTTTATGTATAAGATTCTGCAGCTATTCATATTCAAATCTGCAAGCCCCCAATTGCATGCTTAAGCCTTGATTTTGCCACTAGTGGTGGGTTTCCCACCAGCTGCACTATCCTTTTCTTACAAAAGAAAGAGACGCTCTAATGATAGGTGATATTGGTTTTGTGATCTGTCTGTAATCTTTTCATCATAATGTCATAGCAGTTTAGTCCTAGTCCAATTTAACATAGCCGTAGTATCTGTTAAGGATAAGAGATTTACTAAAATATTTTAACTAGTGTTACTTAGAGATGTTTTCACATTTGCAGGTAATGATTTGTTTAAGCTTCAGGCTTCCGGAGACATGCTTCAAGGAGGATATCCCCAAATGTGCCTAGACACCAGAGGAGGGATATAACAAACTATAACTTTTTGCAGGTCAATTTTATGCGACGACAAGCAAGTATACTATCCATCGTTCGTGATCTTAAGCTAATAGCAAACTAATTTAGCTTTCTTGTGTATCTTAAGGTTTATTTGGTATAATTTTTAGAGAACTTTTGAACATATAATTTCTCCTTAGAAGTTATAATGGTCCAACAATTCTGCTAAACATTGTCAATTTCTTAGAAATATGTAGTTTTTGAAACAGTGATTCTTTTATATTTCTAGAAATTAAGGTATGACAATTTCTAATCAAAAGTTAATTTCTACATTTAAGTTTAGAAATTGAAGTTCTACCAAACTAACCCTTAGTTACAACTAGCACCAAATGAGGTTGACTTTTGATGTTTGGGTGGTGCGGTAAATGTATTGAATATTGAACTTGTCGATGTTGTTATTCTAAAACCTGTCTTAGTAAATTGATGAATTTTGTAGAATTCTCATGTCTTGTTGCTTTGGCCTTTAAAGGTTATTGTACTGCTATCAGTTTTTAACATAATTTGATGTTGTATCTGGTACGTTTTACATGATTAAATGTGAAAAAAACATTGCTGTTTCTCATCTTGCATGTAAGAGAGGAATGTGACCACATAATTCTTTTCTGGTTGTATAGGAGCTCGTGTATGTTGTTATTGCTTGGTTGTGCTTATGGTGGTGTACTGATACTGTGTACAGACTCCTACATTTAAGATTAGTACATTTAAAACTTGGAATGCTATCAAATTTCATTTGTGGAATGGCAACGGAATAAAGATCAGGATAATTATTAACCATTCACGTTCCTATAGTGAGTCAAGTGCTTAAGCATGATTTTACTAATGAGTCGTGTGAATACAATCCAAATACGTGCCTTTGGTTAAAAAACTAAATAAACAAGACCAGGAACAATTCAAATGATGGAGTAACCGAGCTGGCTACTTCAATGACTATTTTTTTTATGATATTGTTTTCTTTTCATAAATCACATGTCTTCATTTACTTAAAAAATTGTCTTGTTACAAGTTTAGACGAGTTTAGTTTTTTTTAACTTAAATTATTTTGTTCTCTAAGTATTTTAATATATTTATGGTAAGCATGAGGGGTTATCCATGTCAGTTAATTGCATAGTGTATTGTTCTCTTGTAACAGTTGTATATATGTGGTGATAATTTTTTGAGAACTTTGACTTCTTGATTAGACATCAATAGTAACATGGCTGGTTTACGTACACGTGAAGTAATGTGTTCAATTGGTGTGGGTGTTCTTATGCAAAATTGGTCTCTCATAACGTGAATGGTTTATCTTTTTAATGGTTGTTTTACAAATGGAAGAGAACAATATTATAATATTTAGGTTTGGAAATCTTGAAATTTATGCTTTAATTTTTTTTACCAAACTATGATTCTCTTGTTTATTGAGCTTTTTCTACTTCATCGCCGAGCAAATGTAGTCATATAGATCTGAACCACAAAATTTTCATGGGATGATTTAAGATATTAAAATGAATGGTAATTTGCAATTAACCTCAAAAGTTTTAATGAATACCATAGAAACCTAATGTTATTGATAAATAATCGAGTCCTTTTAATATTTCATTTTTAATTCCTCCTTTTATTAACAATGATCATAATAAATGGCATTCATTGTTTGAATTTTAGACTCATTATCCCTATGATTCGCCTATAATGGGTGCACTCACACATAAGAGGAGAGGTGTCCCCTACAATGGAAAGGGATGAGGAGGGCAGCTATGGGAACAATAATGGTCTGCCCGTGGTGGAATTTTTTTAATTAAAACTTCAAAATTCTCTTTTTGGAGGGGTCAACAAATATAAGAATGAAAGAGCGGAATGTAGCATATTAAGTTAAAAATCTAAAATTTTTATTTTGATCTTTCTTAATAAAGATCAGCAATCATGCCGTAAGTGTTGATTATTACAAGAACTTTTCAATATACATTGTTGCATAAGATCATCATTCAACTTGCATTAGTAGCTGAAATGCCTAGTTCTTGGTCAATTGTTGGACGAGTGAAAATATCTCCATAACATGTCTCCTTTAGCCAATGAAAAGGATCATTGTAGTGTTATATTTTCCAGATTTGGATGTTGAGACATATCACATTCAATCATTCATAATTTTGTTATATTAGTGATTCTCTAGGTGAATCCTTTCTTAAATCAGTAAGGGACTAGAATACTAGCATGAAACTTGATATGTGCATCGTTTGAGTAAGAAAAAATAAATGCAAGGTAGGAGTTTTACTTTGTTCTTGTCAAATATGTTTTTCAACTTTGGTGACTGAGAGTCAATTATTGTAAAAAATATCAATTCGATAATGATGATCCAAAATGTACTTCGTTGGTGGCATTGGCCTCAACAGCATTTGTGTCTAGGATTTCGATAACAGGATGTTCACAAAATCTTTTGAATTCAATTCTCTCAACTTGATCTTTATTTCATTGTTGACTATTAGCATCAGTTAAAATATGCTGAGGTTCAATATAACGCTTGATATAAGTTGTTGGGAATAAATGATTGCTCTACAAGACTACGACTATCACACGACTACTAATATAAGATGTGTTTGCTTTAGACCTGTCAAATGGATCGTGTCGTGCATCTATTGTGTCGTGTATAATATATGAATATAGTAAACCCAAACTCGATCCATTTAATTGTCGTGTACTTAATACTAAACCCAAACATGAACTGTCTATTAACGTGTATACACGACACGACCCGTTAAGTACACGTTTAAGTGAATCGTGTTGTTGACACGAGTACACGGTTACACGTATATTACACGGTTACATGCATATTACACGTTACACGAATACACGTTTAGTACACGAATATACGTTTAGTACACGTTTATTATGTTGACTGCTGCAATTTGGTTTTCATTTTAGTGTGAGAAAATACAAGAGACTGAAAATGAAGTTGACAATTTCGTACTTGCACTAATTCTTGGCCACTGCAAAGTGATAGTGTAATTCACTTTCAATTGCATATTAAACTCAGTTCAACTAATTGCATTCTCATGTCTACTACAGGCGGCAGAATTAGAAATAGAAGCATATCCTTTATTAGATGAACTGACATTGAAGATCAGCACCTTAAACCTGGAACGTGCGCGTCGCTTGAAATAGCAACAAAACAGGGGGAAGGGGCAGAGGCTGGTCCGCGCACTGGCTCACGGTTGCCGCACGACCACACGAAGGCATGAATAGGGGAGGGCTGCACAGCCGTTGATCCGTAGTTCCGCACACCAAGAGGGGAGGGCACGAGAGCACAAAGGCCGCAGAGGAAACTGGGGAGGACGGAGCCGTGGTCGCTGGTGGCTAGACGCTGATCATTGGTCGCTGCCTCGCTGGTCGCTGATCTGCATGCCTAGAGGGGAGGGCGGAGCCGTAGAGGAAACTGGGGAGGGCGGAGCGACGGAGGAAACTGGGAAGGGGGAAGGCCGAAGGGGGTAGGGGAAGAATTGAAGAAACCCTAAATGACTAATAGTGTATAATTGTATATGCACTTATATA